>CM038682.1:661836107-661931065 GCA_021605205.1 Aegilops longissima | reverse complement strand
GTGAATTCATGGGTGCTGGACTGGATGTCTGAAAACACTCACTACAAGGCACCAACTCATGAATTGCTTGGCGCTTTACCACTCGGTCCTCCCCTTGAAGCTGCTCGCTGCATCTACAAAGTGAACCCGAAGCTTCAGATCACTACATGCAAGTGCCGATGAAGCCATTGAAGCTGTGTCAAGCCCCAAGAACCAAATTCCTCGTGAAGGAATTACTATATGTGCCTCGGACTGTCTATCGCATTCTGATGAAGACATTGAGTCCTATCAAGGGCCATGACTCGAATGAAGAAGAAATCGTTGGCATCATGAAGAATCTGCTTTTCAATATCGTTCATGGCGTTCCCGTCAACTTCCATGATTTCTTCATGAGGACTTTGGCCAATGTCGCTATGTCACCGTTTGAGCTGAAGCCTTATGCACCTTGGATTATGAGATTCATCAGAACAAGGTCTTCACTCAACTACAAAGCTGATACACTGAACCACTGCAGCTACTTGCCTCCGATTGAAGTACTCAAACGGACATTTTCCTCAATTGATGACAAGGGCAAGGCCGCTGCTGTTATAGATGAAGGCATTCGTCCATTGGATGGTCAATTTCGCAAGGCTGCATCCTACTCAACCAATGATGACTCTGCCACCCATGACTCTGCCGCCAACACAACCAAGCAAAATCCTCAAGGCACAGCACCCAGGGTGATGAATGATTGTGAGCTTCTCCTCAGTCTTCATCAGAAGGTTGATCGCAATCATAAATGGGTCAAGCGTCAGTTTGGTTCAATTCTTCACAACATGACTGCTACACACAATGCAGTGAAGAAAAACCATTACTACCTCCATGAAACCTTCAACCGTACCTGGGCTATTCTGTCTCATATTTACAGCGCAGAAGATCTGAAGAAAATGGGTCTCAAGGAAGATTTTGACTGGTCTGCTCCTCCACCGAAGAAATACAAGAAGGTCAAGGTTCCTTCCTTGGTGGCCAGCTCATATTCTTCATCGCGTGACACCGACGAGCATGAAGACTTGGACGACACTGCGGCAGGCCCAACATCAACACACGACCCCATCAACGCTGGCGCTCCTTCATCAACTTGATATTCTTCAGGGACGTTAGTCCTCATTTTCGATCCTTTTGGTCATTCGATGACAAAGGGGGGGGGGGGATTTGAGTTAGTCTTCAAGCGGGTCTATCTTATATGGGCATTTTTTTTCTAAGTTACAACTCTCGTTCTTCTGATGACTTTGTTGGATCGAGTTGTAAACTTAAACTCTATGATGGCCTGATACTTTTGCTATGATTTTCTGCATGCTTATTCCCCATTAATGTTTATGCACGCATGCTGAATTCCCTGTTCAAGAATTCATCCGATTAACCAGTTAACTTGCCGATTAATCCCTACTCGTAGGGTCACCGAGTAGCCGATTAACCGAAAAATCATCCGATTAATTGATTAAATGGCCGATTAACTTGCCGATTAGCCGATTAATCCCCTACTCGCCAGCCAACCGAGCAGCTACAAGTTAACGATTTCCTAAACAATGGCTGAATTACATCAGTCACCATATATCATCATGCATTTCAAATTCTCCATATCATATGCCAAATGCGTGTATGACTTACAAGATATAGGGGGAGATCTCCATGATTCAACTCTTCAAGTGTGCATTGCTTCAAAAGCAAATTCCTCACTATGCACATCTTCAGGGGGAGTTCTTCTATATCTTGCAATCAAATTCCTCAATATCAGTATTTACACTTCATATGTTTATCCCCGTTGAAAACTTAACCTATATTGTCATCAATCACCAAAAAGGGGGAGACTGTAAGTGCATCTAGTGCCCCTTAGTGATTTTAGTGTATTGAAGACTTATAGGTTAAGGGACTAATATGTTTATGAGTGTACACATGTCTATAAGTCTATGAGGAGTTTGATATTTACAGATAAACTCGACCCCTAAAAATGAAGTTCTTCAACTGAAGACTTTGGATTTCTGAAGACTTTGTGAAGACTTTGAAAGTGAAGAAATTGGTGTAACCTTGAAGACTTGGTATTCATTCGAGGAACATGAAGCGTGAAGACTTTTGTTTTCGTAGTTTCATTTTCTCTTTCTTGAGTCATAGGAAACACCGTCATCGTTAAAGGGGTCGAGGAAATACTAAGGAAAAATTTCCATGTGATGCTCAACTCAAAATCCCACACCTACCAATCCCTTCGAGTGAAACCATTGGAAATCTCATACAGTTCAGTCATATTCTTGAAAGGATGAGATGAAGTTCTTCCGTCTCGAGGAATTTGTTCTAACTGAGGAGCTGGGAATTCGCCAAAGGCGGATTGCCTACGATGAGGAACATGATAGCCCTAAGGAATTTGAGCCTCAAATTTCCGACCATTGCTGTGCTACGCGCCAGCTGTCCGAAAATATCTTATCCACCTAACGGTCATATCATTGAAGGGCATTTATGTCTTATCATGTCGGGCTGCTCCCTAGGCTATAAATAGCCGCCCCCTACAACCACTAGCTGGTTGGCTGCTCCGAGAGAAACCGACACTTGTCATTTGAGAGCATCCCATCCTCCGAGGACTTTGAGCGAAAATCATCGAGTGAGGAAAAACCCAAACCCAAACACCTACAAACCCAAAGTGATTGAGCATCACTGAAGAGATTGATCCTGCGTGGATCCAACGCTTGTTACCTTTGAAGACTGTGCTTCTTCCAGACGGTTAGGCGTCATGGTCTAGAGCATCCAAGAGGAAATTGTGGATCGCCGAGTGACCGGGTTTGTGAAGGTTCGGAAGTCACTTGAAGACTTACCACGAGTGATTGGGCGAGGTCTGTGTGACCTTAGCTCAATGAGAATACGGTGAGGACTGTGTGTCCTCAGGTTTAAATACCTAGCCGCTCCAACCAGATGTACAACTGAGACAACAATTGGAACTGGTCTACCAAATCATTGTCATCACCAAGCATACTGGTACTATTTCCTCAACTCTTTCATTTCCTCATAACTGTGTTGTGCACTTGTTCATATCTGTGTTTGAAGACTTTGACTGAAGACTTTCCCAATTTCCTCAGTTCAGTTTCTTCAGTCTGTTTGTCTTCATCCTGTGTTATCCTGTGTATACGCTTTCTGTACTCTGTTCTTGTCTTCATTTCATCATGATGACCATGCTTGTGTTCTGTTATGTTTACTTTTGAGTACTTATTCTGCTGCTAGTAGTTCTTCGTTAAGGAATTTCCTTACCGGCAAATTCCTTAGTGAAGAATTCATAAAAATCGCCTATTCACCCCCCTCTAGTTGATATAACGCACTTCCAATGAGGCACCCGATAGATTGGGCTCAGTGGGAATTAATTGACAACAAATTTGAAAATTTTGCCAAGGATCCTATAAGTATAAGGCTCGGGGATGGGAAGACGCGGGAGTAGAGTCGCAGACGGAGAGGTGTCTGAGGTTAATGGTTCTAGTGCGGTGTGGTTCGACAAATCGGTGGAGAAGAACAGGAGGTGTGGAGGGTGGAGGATGGCCTGCTAACGGTGGAGTAGCACTTCATAGCAAAGCGTGCTAAGCGAGCTGCTAGGGAGTGTCTTGACAGATGAATCCTTTTGGCGATATGAGCACCAATCACAACACATGGCCGGTGCTTCTGTGCATATATAACCTAGCTCCTTGGTTGTGTATGAAGAAAAAATACATTATGATGTCAATGATTATCCAAGGCCCCAAGCAACTTGGAAATGACATCGACATTTACTTTCAAGCACTGGTAGAAGAACTGCTGACGGTGTGGATAGATGCGCCTGCTGTAAAATGTTATGATACTTACAGAAAGGAGATTTTCGATCTACATGCCAAGCTGGTGCACACCATTCACGATATGCCGGCATTAGGAAACACATCAAACGGAAAACAAGGGAGAAGTAGGGTGTGTCACATGCATGGATAGGACAACTAGCACAAGACTTCCCAACTCGCACAATATAGTGTATTTGCGTCAGCGTAGGTTCTTACAAAAAATCACCCATACCGAAAGATGAAAGCTGAATTTGATGGTACGGCAGAGGCAGCTGCAGCCCCAAGACCCTATGAAGGGGTGGTGGTCCACAACATGGCTAAAAAAATAATTTTGTGCTTGGCAAGAACCACCCTTTGACGGTGAAACTAACACCCAAGGATCAAGTGTTTAAGAAGAAATCGGTGTTCTGGAAATTACCTTACTGGGAGATTCTACGTGTACATCACTGCATCGATGTCATGCATGTAGAGAAGAACGTATGTGAAAGCATCCTTGGTACTCTTCTCAAGATTAAAGGTAAAATAAAGGATGGTGACAGTTCACGACTCGATATGCTTGCTGATCAATCACAACGCAAGAGTGAAGCAGAAGATGATGAAAAATTCATCAAAGCTCGCCAGAGTTACAATTTCAATACAAAAGAAGCAACACGGTTCTTCATCTATTTGTTGTCAGTTAAGACACCCTCTTCCTACTCTGCAAACATCAGAAGTCTCATGGATGTGAGCTCAGGTAAAATGAAGTTGGGACACATGAAGTCACATGATTGCTAGTTACGTTGACACAAATCCTCCCGGTGGCCATCAGGAATCTGATGGACAAAGATATAAGAAACACACTCATTGACCTCTGTGATTTCTTCAATCAACTATGGCAGAAAGCTGTAGATCCTGAAGAGTTGGATTATATGCAAGATGATATTGCAAGAATATTGTCCAACCTAGAGATGTTTTTCCCACCATCATTCTTTGATATCATGGTCCATCTCACTATGCACCTTGTCGACGAGATAAAGTATTGTGGTCCTGTGTTTCTTCGCAACATGCATCCCTTCGAGCGGTTCATGGGAATCCTGAAGTGCTTTTGTCGGAACCGAAACCATCCAGAGGCAAGCATCCTACAAGGTTATACCGCGGAGGAGGTGGTTGAGTTTTTCACAAAATACATGAAACAAAGACCTATAGGTTTGCCCCTCTCTCGCCATGAGGCAAGGCTGAAAGGTAAGCCAGTCCTTGCTGGCATGCAAATGGCTGCACCCGAAGAATTGGCAGAGAAAGCCCATTTGACGGTACTGCTTAATAGCCCAGTTCTCATTGCTTATGCGAAGAACACTTGGTGGAGATACGCCAAAGATTCTTACCGATGGTGCCTTCATCAGAGGTGGAGATGAAGGAGCACACTAAGAAATAAGCCGAATGGCTGAAGAATCGTTTGGCACAAGGATCCATCGATGACATTGCTACGTGGTTGGCACAAAATCCATCACCTACGGTGCTGACGTACCAAGCATATGACATAAATGGATACATGTTCTACACTGAGGAACGTGATAAGAAGACCTTATATCAGAACAACTCTGTTCAAATAGAATACATGACTGTAAATGAAGCTGATAAAAGGGTATACTATGGAACCATCAAAGAGATTTGGGAGCTTGACTATGTGAAAGTTAAGGTGGAATTATTCAGGTGCGCATGGATCCCTCTTGGTCAGGTAAGGATTGATGAGTACAGGAAGACTTGTGTTAATAGGACAACGATGGCATATCACGCGGACCCATTCATTCTTGCCAACGATGCTACCCAGATTTTCTTTGTGGAAGACCCCTCGCATAAGAACGGCCATTTAGCGATGCATGGGAAGAGAAGGGTACTGGGTGTCGACGATGTTGCCGATCAGGACGAGTACGATGAATTTGATGAGTTGCCAGCCAAGGGATCACACACTAGTGCAACATAGAAGAAGTTTAAAATCATCAAAAACCCCAAGTTCATTTGGGATCAAATTAATGATCCCAGTTCCCCCATGTACATGGGAATTAAGCTGTAACACTAGTCTTTATGCCTACCCTGCAACTTAGTCCGTTCAATTTAGAACTGACGCGTGTACTGAATTTGTGAGTTATGCCTGGTTTTCTGTTGATGTAAGAACCGTTAATATGTTGACCTTGATATGTTGTCAGCTCAGGCAATGAATATGAACTATTTTTTGTTGTTATTATTATTATTATATCATAGAGGTAGCACACTCAATCAATCTCACTACAGTATGTGTGAAGAAAAATATGCAATTTGGTTTGCGAATAGCACACGGTTCATTGATGAAAGCCGTGTGCCGACGAAACCCCGCCACCACCCCGCCCACAATCTGAATCGTGCTTTCTGATTGGCCAGAACCCAAACCCCACGGATCATACGTATGCACCATTGGATGCTCCCAGATCGAACGGTGATCCTCATCCCTTTCGACAGCACATGCAGTCCCAGTTGTAATTTTATTTTTATGCACAAAATGCACGTTAATCTCAAAAATGTCTTAAATATAGCTAACGATACCTTAAATGCGCTAGAAAATCAAACCCGTGGTATAATTGTGATTGCGTACCGTGGAAATTTTTATGAGGCCAAATGATGAATTCATAGGCCACAGGAGTTTGAATTGACATGTCTCCTTTTGGAAAACCATGATCCTTCATGTGAGATGCTCCGGTTTGGAAGGAGCGGTCATCAAAACTTGTGCCAAACTTTACCGATTTTTTCCACGGGGTCGTGAGAGCACGCCATAGGCACACATCAATTTTGGTGATGTCCGAACTCCATCTGAATTTTCTGTAATTAAAATACCAAGTAGGCCTACGCCAGTGGCCGCACCTCGTGGCTGAAATGTTTGAAACTTCTCCTCGCTTCTCGAACAAAGGGATGAAAACTCACAAAGTGACGCACAAATGATCTGTACAGCTTTGCTAGGCTGATAGTAAGGGGGTATCATAGCTAGTATCATGCATGCCAACTAGGCAATTTTGATGAGATGTCATAGAATTAATTAAACGAAGAAAGAGAGGGTTAAGTATCATATCATGAAACCGTATCATGATAAGTTATGCTACTATGTGTCATGCATGACAATATAAATAAAGTACTACATATGATACTATGCATTATTAGAGCAAGTAAGTACACAATAGAGTGACATAAGACTAGCCACAATGGGTAGTAACATAGAATGTTACTAGTCTATGTTACTACCTCTATAGTGGGGAGTAACATATGTGTAGTAACATGGAACACTTCATTTATTAGGCTATAGACTCATCTTGCCTTGAGATGTGTGATGTTACTCAGACTAGCCACAATGGGTAGTAACATAGACTAGTAACATGCCCATGTGTTACACTAGTCTATGTTACTACCTCTATAGTGGGGAGTAACATATATGTGTGGTAACATGCAACACTTCATTTATTAGGCTATAGACACATCTTGCCTTGATATGTACATGTGATGTTACTCATACTACTAATAACTAGCTATGTTACTACTTTCCTCTCTTTCTTCATTTATTGCTTGCCACATCATCTACTTTATCTAGATATGTGTAATGTTACTACCTATGTTACTCCCATTGTGGGTGGTCTCATACTATAATAAGATTATACCCACAGTGGGAGTAACATAGGTAGTAACATCACACATATCCACTTTCCTCCATTTCTTCATTTATTGCTTGCCACATCATCTATTTTATCTAGATATGTGTGATGTTACTACCTATGTTACTCCCACTGTGGGTAGTCTCGGCTATAAGGAATAGAATATATATATATATATATATATATATATATATATATATATATATATATATATATATATATATATATATATATATATAATATGTGGGTGTGTGTGCTGTGCTTATTAGTTCGAGGAAAGAGAAGAGAAGCGGGCTATTGGTTAGTAGAGTCAGCTGCAACAGGAGACCCAAGACACTTTATGAGGATGTAAGGTGGGCCAACTATTGATAAACTAGTATGTATATAAAACTTATTATTGTACATACCCGCTAAGAGGTTGGATGTATATGACATGTCAACTTCTTATAGCCGACCCTTGGCTGTATTATTAACCATGCTCTTAGTGAGGTAGCTAGTATATCATAGACGACTAGCTAGTATCAGACTAGCCACAGTGGGAGTAACTTCAGTAGTAACACCGACTCCAACTCAGCAAACTTGCTTATGTGGCAATAAGTTAATGAGGAGAGAGATAGTTTCAGTAACTTAGATAGTTACTGTAGCATCACATGTCCCAATGCAATATGAGTCTATAACCTAAGAAATGAAGCTTTGAATGACACTACACTTATGTTACTACCCACTATGAAGGTAGTAACATATATATAGTCTAGGGATATGTGTATGTTACCAGTGTACTACTCTCACTACAAAAAAAGACACATCCATGACATTTTGGGCCGAACGAAATTTTATTCTGTCATACATATGACACTTCTATGACGATAATTGTGACAAAACTCAGTATCATCATAGATGTGGTGGGATCCTACTTCTATGACAAAAATCATGATGAAAATGGGCTTTTCGTCTGGGCGGGCGGAGACGCAGATGCATGACATTCTTTGGGCCGTCCATGACGGAAAAACCGTGGTAGAAGCGAGGGAGGAAAATTTCGGGAGTTCCGAGCCACGGTGGGAGGTCGGGGCCAAGTGATGCGTGTTTCTCTCGTTACGTGACTGCTGCGTGTGTGCGAGGCATTGGCTCTAATCGAACCCGAAGCGAGGGCGTTGGGCTAATCGAACCCGAGCGATTGCCTTTGCAGCTACGCGTTCTCGAACCCGAAGCGATCGATCGATGGCTGTTAATCGAACCCGATCGGCGATTCTTCGCTCTGCTGCTAATCAAGCCGATCGATTGGATGAGCAGTGGCGTTGCGGGGGTGGATGAGCGATGGCGGTGGCGTTGCCTCTGGATGAACAGACCCGTGGTGTGGAGGGCTGGATGAACAGATGAGCGGTGGAGGGTGGCCGTGAAGGGGTGGTTGAACAGACCCGTGGTGTGGAGGGCTGGATGAGCGATGAGCGGTGGAGGGTGCCCGTGGAGGGGTGGTTGAGCATGGCGGTGGAGTAGCGCGGTGGAGGCTGGATGAACAGGAGCCCGTGGAGGCTGGAGGAGGTCGGCGGTAGCCCGTGGAGGCTGGAGGAGGTCGACGGTGGAGATGAACAAATATCTGTGGAGTCCGTTTTGCGACGCCACACCCCTACCGATGAACGGGACCCCGTTTGACCGTGGCGCCCAACACAAGTCCGTTTCGTCCGTTTTGCGGTATGTCACACCCTCCCGATCAACAAGACCCCGTTTCGACCGTAGGGAGGTCCATTTCATCCGTTTTGCGGCACGCCACACCCTCCCGATCAACAGGACCCCGTTTACGACTATAGGAGGTCCGTTTCTCCTGCTTTTACTGATGCGCGGACCCTCCCGATCAACAGGACCCGTTCGAGCGGGAGGTTTGTTTCTTCGTTGCGCGCACGCCAGCCTCGCTTCCATCGTCTGTTCCGTCCAAGCGGTTGGCTCCACGCGTTCCGTTGCCTCCCGATGAACACGGCGCATTCCGTTGCCTCCCCATGAACACGACGCACTCCGTTGCCTCCCCATGAACATGACGACGGCGCTGTTTCTCCGTTCCGACCCAGCCATGTACACGAGCCCTGGCCGACGATGCGCGATTAGGCATTGAGACCCGCCAGTATGTACACATACGTGGCAGTATTTTCTTTCCCGCACCGCTCGCCATCATGCGACGTGTACATGCTACGTGCGGCGCCTCTACTACGACACGCGCGCCTATACAACGACCAAGGTATATGCGTACCGTTCGCGACCAGAATGACAATGCTACGTGCGCTTGACCGGTGGGTCCCGACCGAGCACTTCCTTGCATGCGAAGATGTGGTGATGGGTCCCAGCAGTTAAGGGGGCGAATCATTTTTTGCCCGGACGCACTTCCTTGCGTGCGAAGATGTAGCTCGTGGGTCCCAGCAGTCAAGGGGGCGAATCGTTTTGTTTTTTTGCCCGGACGCACTTCCTTGTGTGTGAAGGTGTAGCTGGTGGGTCCCAGAAGTCACGGGGGAAACGTTTTTTTCGCGAAATATGGTGGCCCGTCCGGTGGGTCCCCGCTGTCAGGTGGAGGAATAATTATTTTGCACGTAATAAGGAGGCACTTCCTTGCTGCGGCCGTGGACCCAGCTATCAGCGTATCCACGCACAGTACTCTTCCGAAGGAAGTCGGTCTTTGACCACATTGACCACGCCGCGCCGAGAGCACCACGGCGGCAGACGACGGCGAGGCCTAGGAAGGGGACGACTCAGAGCCGGGGAAGACGCAGCAGTGGATGCCCACGCGAAGAGGAGTACGAGGTTCACTGGTTCTGCGGTGTGAGGCTCTGTCGCCGCCAGAGAATAACAGGGGTTGTGGGTGAGTAGAGGATGGCCCGCCAGCGGTGGGAGTAGTAGGGGCGGTGAGGCCTCCGCGGCATCACACCCGCCACGAGAGGCAGGAGCACGCAGCACGACCGGCGCTGGTTTGGGTGGCTGGAGCAAGAAGAACAGAGGTTGAAGAAGCACTACGGCCGTTGGATGAACATCGTACGGTAACAGGAGCTACAATCGCTCATATTGACTAAGTTGACAAAGCCCTCCGTCCCCGTCAACTTAGTAGGCCCACAAGTCAGCCTCCCACTATGCTGGTTTCCAGCTGGCAGGGCGGGTATTCATTTTTTTTGTGCGTAATAAGGAGGCACTTCCTTGCGTGCGAATATAGCTGGTGGGTCCGACATGTCAGCGGGGGGCATGTTTTTTTCGTGAAATACAGAGGCCCTTCCGGTGGGTCCCAGATGTCAGGTGGAGGAATCATTATTTTGCACGTAATAAGGAGGCATTTCCTTGTGTGCGGCCGTGGACCCAGTGTCGCCTCTCCACGCCTGATCTACTTCCGATGGTGTCGTTGTTGACCATATTGACCACGCCGCGCCGGCGCATCCAAGGTGGTGGACGACGGCAGCGAGGCCCCGGACAACAACGAGCCGGAGATGGGAAGACGCGGAGTAGAGTCGCAGACGGAGAGGTGTCTGAGGGTTAATCGGTTCTAGTGCGGTGTGGTTCGGCGATCGGTGGAGCGAACAGAGGTGTGGAAGGGTGGAGGGATGGCACAGCCAGCGGTGGAGTAGCACTTCATAGCAAAGCACGCTAAGCAAAGCTGCTAGGGAGTGTCTTGACAGGATGAATCCTTTTGGCGATATGAGCACCAATCACAACACATGGCGGTGCTACGTGCATATATAACCTAGCTCCTTGGTTGTGTATGAAGAAAAATACATTATGATGTCAATGATTATCCAAGGCCCCAAGCAACTTGGAAATGACATCGACATTTACTTTCAAGCTTTGGTAGAAGAACTGGCGACGGTGTGGATAGATCGCTTCTTTGTAAAATGTTATGATACTTACAGAAAGGAGATTTTCGATCTACATGCCATGCTGGTGCACACCATTCAGGATATGCCAGCACTAGGAAACACATCGGTGTGGAAAACAAGGGGAGAAGTAGGGTGTGTCACATGCATGGATATGACAGCTAGCAAAAGACTTCCAAACTCACACAAAACAGTGTATTTGCGTCATCGTAGGTTCTTACAAAAAGATCAGCCATACCGAAAGATGAAAGCTGAATTTGATGGTACGGCAGAGGCAGCTGCAGCCCCAAGACCCTATGAAGGGGTGGTGGTCCACAACATGGCTAAAAAAATAATTTTGTGCTTGGCAAGAACCACGCTTTGACGGTGAAACTAACACCCAAGGATCAAGTGTTTAAGAAGAAATCGGTGTTCTGGAAATTACCTTACTGGGAGATTCTACGTGTACATCACTGCATCGATGTCATGCATGTAGAGAAGAACGTATGTGAAAGCATCCTTGGTACTCTGCTCAAGATTAAAGGTAAAAGAAAGGATGGTGACAGTTCACGACTCGATATGCTTGCTGATCAATCACAACGCAAGAGTGAAGCAGAAGATGATGAAAAATTCATCAAAGCTCGCCAGAGTTACAATTTCAGTACAAAAGAAGCAACACAGTTCTTCATCTATTTGTTGTCAGTTAAGACACCCTCTTCCTACTCCGCAAACATCAGAAGTCTCGTGGATGTGAGCTCAGGTAAAATGAAGTTGGGACGCATGAAGTCACATGATTGCCAGTAATGTTGACACAAATCCTCCGGTGGCCATCGAGAATCGATGGACAAAGATATAAGAAACACACTCATTGACCTCGTGATTTGTTCAACCAACTATGGCGTAAAGCTGTAGATCTGAAGAGTTGGATTATATGCAAGATGATATTGCAAGAATATTGTCCAACCTAGAGATGTTTTTCCCACCATCATTCTTTGATATCATGGTCCATCTCACTATGCACCTTGTCAACGAGATAAAGTATTGTGGTCCTGTGTTTCTTCGCAACATGCATCCCTTCGAGCGGTACATGGGAATCCTGAAGTGCTTTTGTCGGAACCGAAACCATCCAGAGGCAAGCATCCTACAAGGTTATACCGCGGAGGAGGTGGTTGAGTTTTTCACCAAATACATGAAACAAAGACCTATAGGTTTGCCCCTCTCTCGCCACGAGGCAATGCTGAAAGGTAAGCCAGTCCTTGCTGGCATGCAAATGGCTGCACCCAAAGAATTGGCAGAGAAAGCCCATTTGACGGTACTGCTTAATAGCCCAGTTCTCATTGCTTATGCGAAGAACACTTGGTGGAGATACGCCAAAGATTCTTACCAATGGTGTCTGATACTATAATAAGACTATACCCACAGTGGGAGTAACATAGGTAGTAACATCACACATATCCACTTTCCTCCATTTCTTCATTTATTGCTTGCCACATCATCTATTTTATCTAGATATGTGTGATGTTACTACCTATGTTACTCCCACTGTGGGTAGTCTGGCTATAAGGAATAGAATATATATATATATATATATATATATATATATATATATATATATATATATATATATATATATATATAAATATATAATATATATAATATGTGGGTGTGTGTGTGTGTGTGCTTATTAGTTCGAGGAAAGAGAAGAGAAGCGGGCTCTTGGTTAGTAGAGCCAGCTGCAACAGGAGACCCAAGACACTTTATGAGGATGTAAGGTGGGCCAACTATTGATAAACTAGTATGTATATAAAACTTATTATTGTACATACCCGCTAAGAGGTTGGTTGTATATGACATGTCAACTTCTTATAGCCGACCCTTGGCTGTATTATTAACCATGCTCTTAGTGAGGTAGCTAGTATATCATAGACGACTAGCTAGTATCAGACTAGCCACAGTGGGAGTAACTTCAGTAGTAACACCGACTCCAACTCAGCAAACTTTCTTATGTGGCAATAAGCTAATGAGGAGAGAGATAGTTTCAGTAACTTAGATAGTTACTGTAGCATCACATGTCCCAATGCAATATGAGTCTATAACCTAAGAAATGAAGCTTTGAATGACACTACACTTATGTTACTACCCACTATGAAGGTAGTAACATATATATAGTCTAGGGATATGTGTATGTTACCAGTGTACTACTCTCACTACAAAAAAAGACACATCCATGACATTTTGGGCCGAACGAAATTTTATTCTGTCATACATATGACACTTCTATGACGATAATTGTGACAAAACCCGGTATCATCATAGATGTGGTGGGATCCTACTTCTATGACAAAAAATCATGACAGAAAATGGGCTTTTCGTCCTGCGCGGGCCGGAGACGCAGATGCATGACATTCTTTGGGCCGTCCATGACGGAAAAAACCGTGGTAGAAGCGAGGGTGAGGAAATTTCGGGAAATTCCCGGTTACGGTGGGAGGTCGGGGGCCAAGTGATGCGCGTTTCTCTCGTTGGCTCTAACTGAACCCGAGCGAGGCGTTGGGCTCTAACTGAACCCGGCGATTGCACTGCGCAGCTCTGCGTTCATCGAACCCGAGCGATCGATCGATGGTTGTTAATGAACCCGATCGGCGATTCGCCGCTCTGCTGCTAATCAAGCCGATCGATTGGATGAGCGATGGCGTTGCGGGGGGTTGATGAGCGATGGCGGTGGCGTTGCCTCTGGATGAACAGGACCCGTGGTGTGGAGGGCTGGATGAGCGATGAGACGGTGGAGGGGTGGCCGTGGAGGGTGGTTGAACAGGACCCGTGGTGTGGAGGGCTGGATGAGCGATGAGCGGTGGAGGGTGCCCGTGGAGGGTGGTTGAGCGATGGCGGTGGAGTAAGCGCGCGGTGGAGGCTGGATGAACAGGAGCCCGTGGAGGCTGGAGGAGGTCGACGGTAGCCCGTGGAGGCTGGAGGAGGTCGACGGTGGAGATGAACAGTATCCTGTGGAGTCCCGTTTTGCGGTACGCCACACCCCTCCCGATGAACAGGACCCCCGTTTCGACCGTAGCGCTCCAACACAAGTCCGTTTCGTCCGTTTTGCGGTATGTCACACCCCTCCCGATCAACAAGACCCCCGTTTCGACCGTAGGAGGTCCATTTCATCCGTTTTGCGGTACGCCACACCCCTCCCGATCAACAGGACCCCCGTTTCGACTGTAGGAGGTCCGTTTCCTCTGTTTTGCGGTACGCCACACCCCTCCCGATCAACAGGACCCCGTTCCGAACGAAGGAGGTCTGTTTCCTTCGTTGTGCTGTACGCCAGGCCTCGTTTCCATCGTCTGTTCCGTCCAAGCCGGTTGGCTCCCACGCGTTCCGTTGCCTCCCGATGAACACGACGCATTTCGTTGCCTCCCCATGAACACAACGCACTCCGTTGCCTCCGCATGAACACGACGCACTCTGTTGCCTCCCCATGAACACGACGATGACGCTGTTTCTCCGTTCCGACCCAGCCATGTACACGAGCCCTGGCCGTACGTATGCGCGAGTAGGCATTCGAGACCCCGCCCGGATGTACACATAAATGGCCGTATTTTCTTTCCTGCACCCTGGCCACTGTACGTACGTGTACATGCTACGTGCGCGCCTCTACTACGACACGTGCGCGCCTATACAACGACCAGTATGTACGTACACGTTCGCGACCAGAATGACAATGCTACGTACGCTTCGACCAGGTGGGTCCCGACTGTCAGGCACTTCCTTGCGTGCGAAGATATAGCTGATGGGTCCCAGCAGTCAGGGGGCGAATCGTTTTTTTGCCCGGACGCACTTCCTTGCGTGCGAAGATGTAGCTCGTGGGTGCCAGCAGTCAGGGGGGCGAATCGTTTTGTTTTTTTGCCCAGACACACTTCCTTGTGTGTGAAAGTGTAGCTG
This sequence comes from Aegilops longissima, assembly GCA_021605205.1. Taxonomy (NCBI): domain Eukaryota; kingdom Viridiplantae; phylum Streptophyta; class Magnoliopsida; order Poales; family Poaceae; genus Aegilops; species Aegilops longissima. The sequence continues at coordinate 661,915,864 of CM038682.1, read as the reverse complement.
GTTGGTCCCAGAAGTCACGGGGGAAACGTTTTTTTCGCGAAATATGGTGGCCCGTCCGATGGGTCCCCGCTGTCAGGTGGAGGAATAATTATTTTGCACGTAATAAGGAGGCACTTCCTTGCTGCGGCCGTGGACCCAGCTATCAGCGTCTCCACGCACAGTACACTTCCGATGGAAGTCGGTCGTTGACCACATTGACCACGCCGCGCCGAGAGCACCACGGCGGCGGACGACAGCGAGGCCTAGGAAGGGGACGACTCGGAGCCGGGGAAGACGCAGCAGTGGATGCCCACGCGAAGAGGAGTACGAGGGTTCACTGGTTCGGCTGCGGTGTGAGGCTGCTGTCGCCGCAGAATAACAGGGGGTGTGGGTGAGTAGAGGGATGGCCTGGCCAACGGTGGGAGTAGTAGGGGGCGGTGAGGCCTCCGCGGCATCACAGCCGGTCACGGGAGGCAGGAGCACGCAGCACGATCGGCGCTGGTTTGGGCGGCTGGAGCAAGAAGACCAGAGGTTGAAGAAGCACTACGGCCGTTGGATGAACATCGTACGGTAACAGGAGCTAGAATCACTCATATTGACAAAGTTGACAAAGCCCTCCGTCCCCGTCAACTTGGTAGGCCCACAAGTCAGCCTCCCACTATGCTGGTTTCCAGCTGGCAGGGGGAGTATTCATTTTTTTTGTGCGTAATAAGGAGGCACTTCCTTGCGTGCGAATATAGCTGGTGGGTCCGACATGTATGCCGGGGGCATGTTTTTTTCGCGAAATACAGAGGCCCTTCCGGTGGGTCCCAGATGTCAGGTGGAGGAATCATTATTTTGCACGTAATAAGGAGGCATTTCCTTGTGTGCGGCCGTGGACCCAGCTGTCAGCCTCTCCACGCACAGTCTACTTCCGATGGTGTCGTTCGTTGACCATGTTGACCATGCCGCGCCGAGCGCATCCAAGGTGGTGGACGACGACGAGGCCCGGACAGCAACGCGCCGGAGATGGGAAGACGCGGGAGTAGAGTCGCAGACGGAGAGGTGTACGAGGGTTAACTGGTTCTAGTGCGGTGTGGTTCGACACTCGGTGGAGAAGAACAGGAGGTGTGGAGGGGTGGAGGGATGGCCTGGCCAACGGTGGAGTAGCACTTCATAGCAAAGCGTGCTAAGCAGAGCTGCTAGGGGAGTGTACTGACAGGATGAATCCTTTTGGCGATATGAGCACCAATCACAACACATGGCCGGTGCTTCTGTGCATATATAACCTAGCTCCTTGGTTGTGTATGAAGAAAAAATACATTATGATGTCAATGATTATCCAAGGCCCCAAGAAACTTGGAAATGACATCGACATTTACTTTCAAGCACTGGTAGAAGAACTGCTGGCGGTGTGGATAGATGCGCCTGCTGTAAAATGTTATGATACTTACAGAAAGGAGATTTTCGATCTACATGCCATGCTGGTGCACACCATTCATGATATGCCGGCATTAGGAAACACATCGGTGTGGAAAACAAGGGGAGAAGTAGGGTGTGTCACATGCATGGATATGACAGCTAGCAAAAGACTTCCAAACTCACACAAAACAGTGTATTTGCGTCATCGTAGGTTCTTACAAAAAAATCACCCATACCGAAAGATGAAAGCTGAATTTGATGGTACGGCAGAGGCAGCTGCAGCCCCAAGACCCTATGAAGGGGTGGTGGTCCACAACATGGCTAAAAAAATAATTTTGTGCTTTGCAAGAACCACCCTTTGACGGTGAAACTAACACCCAAGGATCAAGTGTTTAAGAAGAAATCGGTGTTCTGGAAATTACCTTACTGGGAGATTCTACGTGTACATCACTGCATCGATGTCATGCATGTAGAGAAGAACGTATGTGAAAGCATCCTTGGTACTCTGCTCAAGATTAAAGGTAAAAGAAAGGATGGTGACAGTTCACGACTCGATATGCTTGCTGATCAATCACAACGCAAGAGTGAAGCAGAAGATGATGAAAAATTCATCAAAGCTCGCCAGAGTTACAATTTCAGTACAAAAGAAGCAACACAGTTCTTCATCTATTTGTTGTCAGTTAAGACACCCTCTTCCTACTCCGCAAACATCAGAAGTCTCGTGGATGTGAGATCAGGTAAAATGAAGTTGGGACACATGAAGTCACATGATTGCCAGTAATGTTGACACAAATCCTCCCGGTGGCCATCAGGAATCTGATGGACAAAGATATAAGAATCATTTATTGACTAAATTGACAACGACTTGCGTTGGCTTCGACCTATTGGCCCACATTCCAGCCTCCAAAAATGTGGCACGTATTCAACCCATTTTTTCAGAATTTCTGTCTTTTTTTTGCGTGGTAGAATTTGATCAATTTGATCTTTTTTGAATTACAGCCATTAGCTGGGCTGGATGAACAAATAATGTAGCGTCCATTCGCCCGTTTATTTTATTTCCTAAAAATTACAGGCCATTTGCACTTTCTCGAAATACATGATTTTCTTTGGGCTGATTCTAATTATAATGTTGGGTTGGGCCAGCAATATTATCAAAAAATAAAAAGGGCTGAGCATTTTGTTAAAAATATATTTAAATAATAAGTGATATTATTACATTAGTCCTTAAAGCTTTTGTACACAATAACTAGGATTTTCGTGCCAAAACAATCCAGGATTTTATTTGTTAAGAAATTATTCTTATAAGTTAATAAGATGTGGGATATTGTTTTCTTACATATGTAAGTATCTGTTAAATATATGATGACAATAAAAATAATATATAATAACATATAAAATATTTTTTTAGAAAAACAGGGAGCATCTCCCCGGTTCCATTGCTGAGAATGAAACCACAACATATTCTGATACAGCAGCTCAAAGAGGAGTTCGAAAGCAAAGGTAGAAAAGCTACAAACTAAAGGGGGGGATGAACAAGTTCTCTGAATAACACAAATCACCCGAGCGGTGCCAAAGGCAGAGCGGATAGAGCACTCAAATGACACAAGGAGGGTCCAGCGAAGCCTATATGGTCTTCAGCCGAGGGGCCGTGTCAGCCTGCAACGACCAGTAAGCTAGCGGAGACACCGGGCTGGAAGGCGTAGCATGGTGGATGTCCCTCTTTTTTGGCACCAGGTGCCCATCATCTTCATTAGAGATCTTGAGATGATCCCACGGGTCCAGCCCCAGAGCAGGTCGAGCCTTGTTCAGCCACAAGTGATCACCAACGGTTTCTGGGGGGATCTTGTTAGGGTTTCCACGAAGCTCATCAACTTGTCCTTGTCCGATCCGGAGGAGAGAATCACCCAGTTCCTCACCATGTTCCTGATCAACCTCAAGACCCGCGGAATGGAAATCCAAGAGGTGTTACTGAAAATCATAGCATTTCTATATTTCCAGAGGCATCAAAGGACAGCTGAGCTAATAGTGTTTAAAACTGAGCACTTTTTGGTAGCAATCCAGAATCTGGCGACAGATTCGAAGGATGAGCCAATCTGACTAGAGAAATATTCCTCAATGTGGGCCCAGAGATGTTTAGCAACTATACATTCAAAAATAGGTGAGAACAAGACTCTTGTTCCAAGCAGTAAACACAATCAAGGGGTTTGATGATGTGTCTCTTCCTAAGGTTATCCCTAGTCATCAATTTGTTTTTGGAGAGAAGCTAGAGAAATACATGAATTTTAGGGGGAACTCTCAATTTCCAGATAGCAGGGATAAACACGGGTTGAACCCCTCTAAAGTTGATAACATCACTACTAGGGAAAACCCTATACACAGAATCTTAGCAGCAGCGCGGCATAAAAAGAGGCGCTGCTGCTAATAAGCAGCAGTGCGTTGATTACGTAAAGCGCTGCTGGTGCAAATTTAGCGAGAAGCGCTGATGTTAAACCGCTGCTGCTACAAAAATCCACCGACAGTGAACAACGACCTAAGTTTACCAAGAGCGCGGCTCCGTGAAGCGCGCTGCTGCTAACGCCATAGTCGTAGCACGCTTTTTTGTCACATCGCTGCTGCTAATTTTGAAATTGTGCGCACGGTTAGCCCGTTTAGCAGTAGCGCGTGTTAGGGAAGCGCGCTGCTGCTACCCTCTTAGCAGCAGCACACTTCTTCTCCCGCGCTACTGCTAAGACGCAGCCCCACCACCTTTCCCCACCTCCCCCTCCCCATCTCCTCTCCTCCCTTTCCCCTACCTCCCACATCCTCCCTCTCTCACTCTTCTTCTTCCTCAATACTTCTCCCCCCATTACTCTCCCTCTTCTACCTACCTTTCTCTCTCTTCATTACTCCTAGCTATAACTACACCACCTCCATTAATGCATCTCCTTTCTCTTTTTCCTTTCCCCTCCACTAGTTGAAGTTGTCTCCTCCCAAATTAGCTAGCTAGGTAGATGTAGCATTTAGTTAAGTGACCTATTTGCCCCCTAACTAGATCTATCTTTGTCAACAAGAGCTTTGTGCACTTTTGTTCTCCCTACAACATCATCTCCACCGTGTGCTCGATCTCGATCGAGGTGATGAAAATTTCATGCTTTTGAAAAATGAAAATATGTTTATGTGTGTGTGATATGTTTGTGGAAATTGTGTGTGTGTGGCACGCCAAATTGTGCTTTTGAGTTGCCTATGTTTTGCCGAAATGTCGATTTATTTCCGTTTCGGCGAATTCGGCAAACTCTAGATCCATATATGTCCTATTTTTAGGGAAGGTCATGTCAAATTTTTGTATGACTTTGATGCATGCATGCATTTTATAATCAATTTGTTTATTATTACCGTGCAGAGTTGACGATGGTCAATGGAACGATGGTGGACAGGTGGTTGCGGTCGGCGGTGCAGGACATGAAAGAAAATAACCGGACAGAGGTTTTATGTCCGTGTCGAAAATGCAAAGGAATAGTTTGGCTCGACCCCCATGATGATGGTCGTGTCGAAGCGCACCTGCTCATGACTGGTTTCATGGATGGCTATACGCGGTGGATAATTGAAGATGAGGATGCGATGTTGAGGATGCCGACGGGCGAGGCAATGATGACACGGGCAAGGCGAAGAGATGATCGATAATGGCGGCGGGGAAGAGGCCGGACATGGCGGCGGAGAAAGGGCCGGACATGGCGGAGGAGAAGGGGCCAGACATGGCGGCGGAGAGAACGACATGGACTCCACGCAGCAGAGTTCATGGTACTAAGTTAAATCGTGCGGGACCCTCATGTTCAAGCATTGCTTCCAAGGAGACAATCTCGAGAGAGCTGCTTCTAGAGAGGAGGCTAAGCTGGAGCAAGCGGTGGTAGACTCAAACACTCCATTGTATGATGGTTGCAATCCTGAGGTGACCCGCTTGAGTTTCACGCTCCAACTCCTGAAGACGAAGGCTAAAAACAGATGGACCGACACTAGCCTCGATGAGCATCTCAAGTACCTAAAGGATGTTCTTCCTGCGGGTAATCTATGTCCTACTAGTGTTGATGAGGCCAAGAAGATCGTGTGCCCTCTTGATCTGCCACACGTTAGATACCATGCATGCATCAACGATTGCATAATTTATCGGAAGGAGCACGGAAAAAACAAGCTGTCCGGTGTGCAATGCTTCTCGATACAAGAAGGCGGAAGAAATGTCCCCGAAAGTTGTATGGTACTTACCGATCACTCCCGTCTCCTGAGGTATTTTGTAGATCCCAAGGAAGCAAAGCTAATGCTACCGCACGCGGAGAGGAAGAAGCCCGACAATGGAGATGATCCGAAGCTGAGACACGTGAAGGATGGAAGCCAGTGGAGAGCGTTGAACAGCTTCTATCGGTATTTTGAATGTGATGCAAGGAACATCGTGCTCGGCGCGTGTACCGATGGCATGAATCCGTTTGGCAACCAGAACACCAACCATAGCACATGGCCCGTGTTTGTATGGATGTACAACCTCCCCCCCTGGTTGTGCATGAAATCGAAGTACATTCACATGAGCATGCTTATTCAAGGGCCGAAACAACCAGGAAATAATATTAATTTGTATCTGGGGCTACTTCAAGAGGAGTTAGACACGTTATGGAAAACACCGGCCAAGACATGGGACGCCAGCAAAGGTGATTATTTCAACATGAGAGCCGTGCTGATCACGACAGTGCAGGACTATCTCGGTTACGGATATGTGGCAATCCAGGTGTGCCATGGATATTGCGGATGCACGCGGTGCATGGATGATACAACGTCTCAGCAGCTAACGTCAAGGAAAGATGGCGGGTCTGGGAAAATCGTGTACATGGGGCATCGAAGATGGCTTGAACAGGACGACCCGTGGAGAAACCGTGGAGATCTATTCAATGGTCACGCTGAGCATCGAGGACCTCCACGTAAGCGGAGCGGTGCGAAATCGATGAGCTGTTGAAAACACGGAAGGAGTGCCCAGCGCGGAAAGACGATGAGAAAGGCGCCGGAGCCGCTGCTGAAGGTATGGAAGACGAGGTGCGTGTTCGGGACTTGAGTTGGCACAAACTCGATACACCTCATTGCCTTGATCAAATGCATATCTGTAAGAATGTCCTTGAGAGCTTGCTCGCAACACCGATGAACATGCGGATAAGACCAAGGATGGGCGAAGGCAAGAAAAGACTTGCAAGATTTGAAAATTAGGGAAGATCTGCACATGCCGCCCGTAAAATGTCGACGAGACAGAGACGGAGATAGAGGCACGGAGAAGAAGGGCAAGAAAATAAAGAAAGAGGATTATTGCCCCCTTCTTGCTTCACCTTAAGTCAGGCTGAGATCAATGCCTTCTTTAAGTGCCTTACCGGAGTCAAAGTTAGTTCCGGTTACTGTGGGAAGATAAGCAGATATCTAGACACGGACAAGAAAAGGTTCAGCGGGATGAAGTCTCATGACTGTCATGTGATGATGACGCAGATACTACCTGTTGCCCTTAGAGGGATAATGGACAAGCACGTCCGTGACACGCTTATTGGTCTCTGCAACTTTTTCGACGTCATCTCTCGAAAGTCGATCAGTGTGAAGCAGCTCCAAAGGCTACAGGAAGAGATCATTGTGATATTGAATGAGCTTGAGATGTACTTCCCGCCCGCGTTCTTTGACGTGATGGTGCATCTGTGTGTCCATATTGTGGATGACATAATAGACCTGGGGCCGTCATTCCTGCACAACATGATGCCATTTGAGAGGATGAATGGGATCATCAAAGGATTCGTTCATAACATGTCCCGTCCGGATGGAAGCATCGTCCAGGGCTATTTGGCACAAGAGTGCATCTCTTTCTGTGAGAATTTTCTATATGGCGCAGACCAGCCGCCTGGTGTTAGTGTTGGTTTGCCCATTAACAAGCACGACGGGAGGCTCGAAGGAGATGGTCACTGTAACGGTCGCAAGGAACTGCACGTGGCATACTGAGATCGACGCAGCGACTTTGATAGAGCAAACTTGGTAGTGCTACAACACCAAGACGAGGTAGATCCTTTCGTGGCACTGCACAAAGAAATTATCGCAAAGAAGTATCGTGACCAGGGGGTATGCAGGACGGACGCCGGAAGTTACTAGAGAGCACAACTCCACTTTCCTGCATTGGTTCAAAGAGCATATTATTGCTAATCCTCGGAGGAGGGCTCTAAGGACGGATTGCTCATATCGCCTTAGCACATGGCCCTCGCCCAACCTCATAACCTATCGGGCATATGATATCAACGGATACACATTCTACACGGAGGCCAAAGATATGGACAGTGATGATCAGAACTCGGGGTGACTATGGAATGCATGACCGGCAGCGACACGCGCATGAATGAACGATTTTATGGAAGGGTCGAGGAGATCTGGGAGCTTGACTACTCGGACTGCACAACACGGCGATGTTCCGTGTCGATGGGCTAAGAATGTCGAAAGAAAGCCGGATTTTCACTACCATGACTATACCCGACGCCAAGAGCGCTACCGTGAACGCTATCGCAAAAAACAAGCCATGGGTACACGCTAAGCATGTGACACAATGCTTCTTCATAACTGACCCACGCAATCCCAGCCGTGTTGTCCTGAGGAGAGGCAAAAGGAACATCATTGGAATGGATGGAGTCGCCAACGAGGAAGACTATGATTAGTACGGCAACCCAATGAGGGAAGATGACGATGATGATGAAGTATACGTCAAAAGAAGAATCAATACTACATTACCTAAGAAAAATCGTACTCCATGGAAAAGGCAAAGTCACAATGAGGGGCTCAATTATTCTTCGACGAACAAGAAGGGAAAGAAGCTGACTCAAAAACGAAAATGTCAGCAGTGAGGAAACTTATGTTATCGGTTAAATGATGTAATATATATATATATATATATATATATATATATATATATATATATATATATATATATATATATGTTCCTATTTTGTATACACACTTAGCCATTATTTTGCATGGGTCCAATGATGTGTAATATATATGTTCCTATTTTGCGTACATATTTAACCGTCAAATGATGCAATATATATCGCCTCCTTCGCTCACTGCCCTCGGAAATAAAAGTGGGATAAAATAAAGGAAAAGGAAAAGCTGGCGTAGCGAAGGTAGTAGCAGCGTTTTTCCTAAACCGCTACTGAGATAGTGAAGTTAGTAGTAGCAGCGTTTTGTCCAAATGCGCCATGCCACGTCCACTTAACCCAAAATTCTCACCTGCCCTGTGCTTCATCCTCCTCCCCCAAATCCCCACTCCCCCTTCAGACTGCCGCCTGACCCGGCCCGCGCTCGCCCCGACTCAAGGCGGGCTTAGCCCGACCGGCGCTCGCCCCGACCTGCCTCGCCCCGACCCGACCCGGCGCTCGCCCCGACCAGCCCTCGCCCCGACCCCGGCGCCGGCCTCGCCCCGACCCAGCCGCTCGCCCTCGACCGTCGGCCTCGCCTCCCTCCTCTCCCCTCCCGGCCGTCGTCGGGCCTGCCTCCTCGCCCCTGCACCCTCTGTAAACCCCCCCTCTCTCTGCTAGGGTTCTTCGGTTAATTTACTTAGGTTTTAGTTAGGGCAGTATGTTAATTAGGTTATCTATTTAGTTATGAATTTAGCTAGGTTTCAAAATTTGAACTGGACATGTGATATGTGCAAATTTGAACTGGACATGTGATATGTGCATATGTCATGTTTTGGACATGTCATGTTTGGAAAATGATCCGAGTGGCCTATGTTACGCCGGAATGTTGATTCATTTCCATTCCGGTGAATTTCAGCGCTTCGATATGTCCATTTTTAGCAAAGGTCATGCGAAATTTCCCGTGAATAAAGGCATGATTTTGTGCTACATAGTTGGCATATCAGTCTTGGCACATAGATTTCTTTTTATGTCATTTATCATTTATTCATACTTTTAGAAATAAATGAGGACACTTAATCATAGGAAACATGTCGAACAACGAAGAAACTAGGCCTTCTGACCAAGATGCAGACGAGATGGATTATGAGGGTGAACAAGAGTACCTCGACTATTTGACTGCTAAGCAATGTTGTAGGTCGGCCTCGATGATGGTACTGACGCCGACATCGACACAGACAGCGCCGGCACCGATGGCGGCAACGAGACCGGTGGGGAAGGTACCGGCACCGATGGCGGCACCGAGACCGGCGGGGAAGGTACCGGCCTCGATGCCGCTACCGAAAAGAGGAAGCATAAGAAGCAGAGGATACGAAAACCTAACAAACTAGGGATTGGACGACTTGTGATCACAAAGATGACACTTGGCAAGTTTGAGCCGTTAGAGCCGGAAGAACCTCGCAAGTGCTATGGGAACCAAGTAGGATGCATCCTACGGGAATGCGTGAGCATCAACGACGATAACTTAAGAAGTGAAGAACATTTGACGCAGTTGCTCCTAACAAAGTTGCACAAGAGATTCAAGTTCCCCAACCGGGATGATAACATAGAACAACCGTGGGATGATCCGAAGATGAAAAAGATTAACAATCACGCCATGGGCATGTTCAGCAATGATTTGGCCTCCTGGAAAACGAGGGTGAAACAAGCTATTGAGGCTGATGAACCCCTGTCCAAGATTCTGGAGGAAAATCCGACACTTACGGAAGAGGAGTTCGAAAAGTTCAAGGACACTTGCGCTACCGAGGCAGCCAAGGCTAAGGCTGCGAAATTCAAGAGCCTTCAGCAAAGGAACATGGGGAAGCATCGCCTCGGAAGCCGTGGCTACCTCGGTAAAAGGCCCATATGGGATAAGGAGGACGCGGAACGTGAAGCCGCGGGTCTCCCAGACCCCTTCGCGAAGTTCACCAACCCCTTGGAGCATGACTTCATCAGGGCCCGCTACAAGTGGGACAGGAGAAAAAGGTTTTTTACACGGACAAGATCACGAGGAAATTGATTAGACTACTGGAGAAGCAACACCAGCTTGCAGCCGAAAGCCCTACTTCTCCGATGAGGCCCAAGTGGGACACCCCTCTCAACCGGGCCTTGAACGAACTTAAGGGACTCCCTTTGGATCAGTGGCCACAATATGGTCGTGTGCACGGCGCTGGAGACGGCGCCACGTGGAAGGTGTTTTACAACGAGGGCCCGGAGGCCAAGAAGCTGAAAACAAAGTTTAGTCAGGCGGACATCAACGCGAAGGTGAAGCTTGCGGTCGAGAAAAAAGCAGCTGAGGACGCGAAAAAAGCAGCCGAGGAAAAATATGAGTTGCTACAGAGAAAGTCAATGCAGCTGTAACTGCCTGCAGAAATGATTTTGCTACTAACTTGGTTCCAGTTATCATCAACTAGTTGAAGGAAAATCCAGACAAGACGGTACATGATTTCCCGATGCCCAGTTTCGTCGGGAGCAACTCCATGAACAACAACACCATCACACCATCACTTGCTCACGCAACCGGGCCTCCTCTCGCAGCCGCTCCGCTCATAGCAGCCGTCCTCGGCCTCAAAGCGCTAGGTTGGCCTTCGTCTTTGGCTGAGCTCGATGTCGTCATGGTAATTACATGTCGTACCAAATATATATATATATATATATATATATATATATATATATATATATATATATATTCCATTTTGTTGCCTTTCGGTTGTTTTACGCCACAGACATATGTGTTTGCGGCGAAAAGAAGCCCGTGCACCATACTCTACTTGATCAAAGGCGGAAGGTGGACGTGGAAAAGGGATGATAATGGACCCCTCTCAACGACGTTCCACAACCAGCCGATCCCGCTGGGCACTTGAGGTTAGCTTGACCGGTGTGAAATCGGGCACGAGGATTTGCCTCCTCGAAGACAGCATGTGGGAGCGGACGACGAGACCCCGCCGCGGATTGGAAGCTGCAAGAATTGGGTGCTGCTATGGCCGAAGAATCTTATTCGTTTGGAGCCGGCCGAGAGCTCACCAATAACTACCACACATCAACAAGCATGTGCGAAGACCACCACCCCACCTACGCAATTACCAGCTCCTGTAGTGCCGAGTGAGAGCGGCGGATGACATGATGAAGGGGGTGCAATAGTACTGGCTGATGTAATTTCTCCTGTAGAACAGAGAATGGATGATGAGACGGAGGTCGACCCTATGGATTACCTCAATACAAACGCGTATGACTGTGACAAAGATATGATGAGTCAACCATATGACGAATCGGGCTATCAACTTGGTAATGAGGATATGGATGATATGCCCGGGCAGGGTCGTACCGTGGATTGCAAAAAGTCTCTCTTCATGAAATCCTCACAGGACACGCCTGAAGATGCCGCCTCAACACAGGCTCAACTAGCCGGGCGCGAGGGTCGTCTGAGATTTAGCCCGGGAACACAGGGGCAGGGGTTAAGGAAGGGTCCGGAAGGTGTGCCCAAGAAAAGGAGAGGAAGAGATCGGGGAAGGTAACTGCCTCCAAACAAGCCAGAGCACATAGCAGCCAGACGATGCATTCTGAAGAGCGTGTACCCGTGAAAAGTGCGGTCATGTTCCATCTCACAGGCGAGCCGATGCTACCGCCGAAACCGCTGGAGGCACTATCAGGGGATCTCAGGAGACTGCACGACCATGTGCTGTCGACTGAGAAAAGCCTACTAGCCTCAAAGGATCCAGGATATCCGACATACGCGGCTCGTGTGCCTGAGGGGAAGTGCTACATCGACACACAACCCGCGGAGGTGTTCTTCCTGCGGTTTGACCATATCTTTGAGATGTTTCTAACAAGGCGGCTTGATTTTACTATCGTCCGCCTTTTTGCGCTACATATGAGCTCGGTCATGAAGAGTGAAGAAGTCTCGCAAATCTGTGTGGCGGATCTGTACTACATGCACGAGTCTTTCTTGAGTCTCGGCGACTTTGAGCGTGAAACTGCTAGGGAGTACCTCCAAAACTTCATGGTACAGAATAATGACCGGGAAATTGTCCTCGTGCCTTATCATCCAAAGTAAGTGAGTTCCGGACAACCCTTTCGTACATTTCAATCATTCCTTCTCTCTCATATGGGGAATAATTTGAGGTGTCTTTTCCCACAGCAACGGCGCGCCGTCCTTATCGTTCTTACCCGCAAGTCTCCCACGCCGTGTATTTTGACCCTTCCAGAGACTACGAGAAAAAAGACTACACCCACATAATGAATATTCTAGATGATGCTCTCCAAGGCTTCAGCTTTAGAGGTGGCCACGTGCAGATCAAGAAACAAAGGAACAAGAAGATGGGTTTCACGCATAAAACTAACTTCTCCTGCATCCATGTACCAAAACCAAGCAAGAAGGATGGATTCTACATCGTCCATCTCATGATTCAGTTCAACACGGATCACCAAAGCTTAGATTAACAGCAGAAATGATGATCTTATCCACAAGTGGCTAGAATCTCATGGAGAAGCGGATTATAAACTTAGAGATGACTTCTTTCGCATCCAAAGCGACATTGCGGCGATCATCATGAAAGAAGTAAATCGATGAGAAGGGATGTTCCACCACGGCCCTATATCGTGGTGACGTCCGAACTCGCATATGCATGCAACATCTAGACCTCACGCCGTTCAAGAAGCTAGGGTTCATCCTCGATGATATGGAAGGATGGAACTTCTAGTGATTTATGATGCCGATGATGATGATATGTGTCGGTTGAACTTGTATACTTCTTGTAGCGATGAAACTTTGTGATGTCCACGGTCCATGTGCCGAACTTGCGTAACGCTACTTTGTTAGTTTGCGTACGATGACCTGCGTACCTCTAGTTAATTAATTTGCATACTGTATGTTGCATCTAGTTGCTAACCCTTTCTTTTTCGGTGTTGCTCTAGTATATTTTGTTGCATATATATGATTGTACATCCTCTTCATGAACATGCATCTCTAACAGGTACCTAGTTTCTTGATGGCGAGATGGAATTGCTATGTCGTGTACAAAGGGAAGGTTCCGGGGGTGTACAACGAGTGGCATGAGTGTCAGGCGCAAGTGAATGGGTTCACGGGCGCCAGCCATAAAGGCTTCAAAAGCAGACAAGAAGGAGAAGCTAGTTACTTGAGGTTCACGCTAGCGCGAGAGAGGACTCGTAACCGCCACCTCATGTACTGCATAGTTCCGCTGTCACTCATAGTGATAGCACTTCTTGCGTATACCTTTGTTTAGATGGATGACGTTGTTGTAGTTGCAAGTATTCGAGACTTGCATGTATCGCTATTTTCGAGATGATGACAAGATATCACTTTGTGTTGGATGATGATTATGATGAGACTATTTGTATGTACATGCTATGATTACATTTGTGGTCTCACAGACATTTGTATGTGTATCATGATGACATTTCTATGTGCTAAAGATTCTTCTATAAAGCCTGTTCAAATACAAAACAAATATGCCAAAAAAATAACAAAAAACCTACTTAAATTAGCGATAGCGAGTGTAAAAAGTTAGCAGCAGCGCCGCTATAGCGAGCGCGTCAAGGTAAAGCGCTAGAGATACTAGCGAGAGCGAGCTTCATGAACAACGCTGCTGCTACACTTGTGTAGCGAGAGCGCCCGGTGAGCACGCGCTCATTGCTATATGTTAGTTGTAGCGCCTTATTAGTAGCGCCTATCCCGCCATCGATACATCTAAAACCCGCGCTGCTGCTAGCCTTTTCCCTAGTAGTGCATGGTAGAGGGAGCTGGAGGAATACTTCCCCTTATTGTCCAGCTGCCAAATCAGGGCATCCGGCTCGGCAGTAAAGGTAATGCTTTTGGCAATTTCCTCCAACTGGAACCATTGTTCCATGAGACTATCACTAAAGTTCCTTCTAAAAGAGAGTTTGAGGCATTGACCATCCCAAACTTCATTGACACTTTTGTTAAGCTCATTGCAGACAGAGTAAATAGGCCAAAATTGGACTGCTAGGGGGGATGTGCCAAACCAAGTATCTTCCCAGAACCTGGTTCTGCTCCCATCCCCTATGTTCCATCTGTAGCCAAATTTCACAGCATGCATAATAGATTTTAATCCTTTCCAGAATCTAGAGGTCTTAGGGTTGGAGGAAGGGACAAAATACTAGGTTTATTTCCTAGGTATTTATGGACAATAAGAAGCTTCCAGGGTTTCAGGTCTTCCTCATAGAATCTTTTAATCCAAGACCCTAGAAGACAGATGTTAATTTCTTGGAGGTTAGGTATGCCTAGGCCTCCAAAATATTTTTTCATAGAGACTAGGGCCCAATTAGCAAGGTGTAGCTTCCTATTTCCCTCAAAATCATTCCACAAGCAATGAGACATCTGAGAATTGATGAGGTTCACTGCCCATTTAGGGAACTTGAAGAAGGAGAGGAGATACACTGGAATGCTAGCCAAACAAGCTTGTATGAGGATCAATCTACCTCTGTAAGAGAGAAGTTTGCCCCTCCACCCAGCAATCCTTTTAATGATTTTATCCGAGAAGGGTTGGATATCCTCTCTCCTCGGTTTATCATAGTGGAGAGGGATACCTAGGTATAATGGGAAGTTACCTTTATTACAAACTAGAATAGAGAGGAAGTCACTAACTCCGATCATCCATGTTGATAGGGATGAGTTCACTTTTAGAGTAGTTGATTCTCATGCCTGAGACTTGTTCAAAACAGGTTAGAACATTTTTCAGATTGCTAGCATGTGTGGAGTCATTGTCTAAGAAAAGGATGGTATCATCTGCATATTGAAGGCAGATGATGCCACCAGGGCAGACCTCAGGACAGAGCCCTGCAATCAGACTATGATCAGCAGCTTTGCTCAGCATTTTAGTAAGAACGTCCACTACTAAATTAAACAAAAGCGGGGAGATGGGGTCACCTTGCCTAAGGCCTTTACCAGCAAGGAAAAAATCACTTTCACAGTTATTTACTTGACCCCAACAGACCCCCCATGAGTAAGTTGCTGGATCCAACTCTCCTCTGTGAAAGGCTTGGAAAATATCTAAGAGATCATTTTCACCAAGTCCCAAAAATGCTGGTAAAACAAGAAGGGAATCCCATCAGGACCAGGAGCCCCATCAGGATAAGAGCTAAAAATGGCTTCCTTCACTTCTGTCTCTGAAAAAGGGGCTTCTAGCAGCTCATTTTTAGCAGGAGAGACTCTTTCAGAAGCAGAGAAAAAATTGTTTTGTAGAGAGAACCCAGAAGGGTTTTCTTTCTTAAACAAGTCTTTTTAGAAGTCACTAGCCACTTTCAGCATCTCATCTACCTCAGTAACAGGGCCATTAGGGCCATCAAGGGAGTGAATGAGGGTTTTCTCCTCCTCTGGTTAGCTACTGCATGGAAGTAAGTAGTATTTCTATCACCCTCTGCTACCTCTTGAGCACTAAGTTGGATTTCCCCGAAGAGGAGAGGATGATGCAGCAAAGTAGCGTAAGTATTTCCCTCAGTTTTTGAGAACCAAGGTATCAACCCAGTAGAAGGCCACACACAAGTCCCTCGTACCTGCACAAAACGATAGCTACTCGCAACCAACGCGATTAGGGGTTGTCAATCCCTTCACGTTCACTTACGAGAGTGAGATCTGATAGAGATGATAAATAATATTTTTGATATTTTTGGTATATAGATGCAAAGTGAAAAGTAAAAAAGCAAAGTAAAAACAAAGCAAGTATAAAAGTGATGGAGATTGATATGATGAGAATAGACCCGGGGGCCATAGGTTTCACTAGAGCCTTCTCTCAAGAGATTAAGTATTCTACGGTGGGTGAACAAATTACTGTTGAGCAATTGACAGAATTGAGCATAGTTATGAGTATATCTAGGTATGATCATGTATATAGGCATCACGTCCAAGACAAGTAGACCGAACGATTCTGCATCTACTACTATTACTCCACTCTGTTGGAAATATGCCCTAGAGGCAATAATAAAATGGTTATTATTATATTTCTTTGTTCATGATAATAGACTATTATTCATGCTATAACTGTGTTATCCGGAAATCGTAATACACGTGTGAATACATAGACCACAACGTGTCCCTAGTGAGCCTCTAGTTGACTAGCTCGTTGATCAACAGATAGTCATGGTTTCCTGACTATGGACATTGGATGTCATTGATAACGGGATCACATCATTGGGAGAATGATGTGATGGACAAGATCCAATCCTAAGCATAGCTCAAAGATCGTGTAGTTCGTTTAGCTAGAGCTTTTCAAAATGTCAAGTATCATTTCCTTAGACCATGACATTGTGCAACTCCCGGATACCGTAGGAGTGCTTTGGGTGTGCCAAACGTCACAACGTAACTGGTTGACTATAAAGGTACACTACGGGTACCTCCGAAAGTGTCTGTTGGGTTGGCACGAATCAAGACTGGGATTTGTCACTCCGTATGACGGAGAGGTATCTCTAGGCCCACTCGGTAATGCATCATCATAATGAGCTCAATGTGACCAAGTGTCTGGTCACAGGATCATGCATTACAGTACGAGTAAAGTGACTTGCCGGTAACGAGATTAAACGAGGTATTGGGATACCGACGATCGAATCTCGGGCAAGTAACGTACCGATTACCAAAGGGAATTGTATACGGGGTTGCTTGAATCCTCGACATCGTGGTTCATCCGACGAGATCATCGAGGAGCATGTGGGAGCCAACATGGGTATCCAGATCCCGCTGTTGGTTATTGACCGGAGAGGCGTCTCGGTCATGTCTGCATGTCTCCCGAACCCGTAGGGTCTACACACTTAAGGTTCGATGACGCTAGGGTTGTATAGATATGAGTATGTAGTAACCCGAAAGTTGTTCGGAGTCCCGGATGAGATCCCGGACGTCACGAGGAGTTCCGGAGTGATCCGGAGGTAAAGAATTATATATAGGGAGTCAGGTTTCGGCCATCGGGAAAGTTTCGGGGGTCACGGTATTGTACCGAGACCATCGGAAGGGTCCCGGGGGTCCACCGGGTGGGGCCACCTATCCCGGAGGGCCCCATGGGCTGAAGCGGGAGGAACCAGCCTGGTGGGCTGGTGCGCCCCTGGGCCCCTGCGCCTAGGGTTGGGAAACCCTAGGGGTGGGGCGCCTCCACCGGCTTGGGAAGCCAGCCCCCCGCCGCCGCCTGTGAGATTGCATCTCCTAGGCCCGCCCAGAGGCCTATATAAAGAAAGGGGAGGAGGGCAGCCGCACCCATGCTCTTGGCACCTCCCTCTCCCCTTGCTACACCTCTCCCTCTCGCAGAAGCTTGGCGAAGCCCTGCCGAGATCGCTGCTGCATCCACCACCACGCTGTCGTGCTGCTGGATCTTCATCAACCTATCCTTCCCCCTTGCTGGATCAAGAAGGAGGAGACGTCTTCCTCAACCGTACGTGTGTTGAACGCGGAGGTGCTGTCCGTTCAGCACTAGGATCATCGGTGATTTGGATCACGACGAGTACGACTCCCTCAACCCCGTTCTCTTGAACGCTTCCGCTCGATCTACAAGGGTATGTAGATGCACTCCTCTCTCTCATTGCTAGATGAACTCATAGATTGATCTTGGTGAAACCCTAGAATTTTTTTATTTTCTGAAACGTTCCCCAACAGTGGCATCATGAGCTAGGTCTATGCATAGTTCTCTTTGCACGAGTAGAACACAAACTTGTTGTGGGCGTAGATGTTGTCAACTTTATTGCCACTACTAGTCTTATTTTGCTTCAGCGGTATTGTGGGATGAAGCAGCCAGGACCGACCTTACACGTACGCTTACGTGAGACAGGTTCCACCGACTGACATGCACTAGTTGCATAAGGTGGCTAGCGGGTGTCTGTCTCTCCCACTTTAGTTGGAGCGGATTCGATGAAAAGGGTCCTTATGAAGGGTAAATAGAAGTTGACAAATCACGTTGTGGCTTTTACGTAGGTAAGAAAACGTTCTTGCTAGAACCCTATTGCAGCCACGTAAAAGATGCAACAACAATTAGAGGACGTCTAACTTGTTTTTGCAGCAATTGCTTTGTGATGTGGTATGGCCAAAAGTTGTGATGAATGATGAATGATATATATGTGATGTATGAGATCATGTTCTTGTAATAGGAATCACGACTTGCATGTCGATGAGTATGACAACCGGCAGGAGCCATAGGAGTTGTCTTAATTATTGTATGACCTACGTGTCAATGATTTAATGCCATGTAATTACTTTACTTTATTGCTAAACCGTTAGCCATAGTAGTAGAAATAATAGTTGGCGAGCAACTTCATGGAGACACGATGATGGAGATCATGATGATGGAGATCATGGTGTCATGCCGGTGAGAAGATGATAATGGAGCCCCGAAGATGGAGATCAAAGGAGCTTTATGATATTGGCCATATGATGTCACTACTATTTGATTGCATGTGATGTTTATCATGTTTTTGCAACTTGTTTACTTAGAACGACGGTAGTAAATAAGATGATCCCTCATAATAATTTCAAGAAAGTGTTCCCCTAAGCGTGCGCCGTTATGTAAAGTTTGTTGTTTCGAAGCACCACGTGATGATCGGGTGTGATAGATTCTAACATTCACATACAACGGGTGTAAGACAGATTTACACACACATAAACACTTAGGTTAACTTGGCGAGCCTAGCATGTACAGACATGGCCTCGGAACACAAGAGACCGAAAGGTCGAACATGAGTCGTATGGAAGATATGATCAACATGGAGATGTTCACCGATGATGACTAGTCCGTCTCACGTGATGATCGGACACGGCCTAGTCATCTCGGATCATGTATCACTTAGATGACTAGAGGGATGTCTAATCTGAGTGGGAATTCATTAAATAATTTGATTAGATGAACTTAATTATCATGAACTTAGTCTAAAATCTTTACAATATGTCTTGTAGATCAAATGGCCCACGTTACCCTCAACTTCAACGCATTCCTAGAGAAAACCAAGCTGAAAGATGATGGCAGCAACTATACGAACTGGGTCCGGAACCTGAGGATCATCCTCATAGCTGCAAAGAAAGATTATGTCCTAGAAGCACCGCTAGGTGAAGCTCCCATCGAGAGAACCAAGGCGTTATGAGCGCTTGGCAGTCTCGTCTTGATGATTACTCCCTCGTTCGGTGCGGCATGCTTTACAGTTTAGAACCGGGGCTCCAAAAGCGTTTTGAGCAACACGGAGCATATGAGATGTTTGAAGAGCTGAAAATGGTTTTCCAAGCTCATGCCCGGGTCAAGAGATATGAAGTCTCCGACAAGTTCTTGAGTTGTAAGATGGAGGAAAATAGTTACATCGGTGAGCATATACTCAAAATGTGCAGGTTGCACAACCGCTTGACTCGGCTGGGAGTTAATCTCCGGATGACGCGATTATTGACAGAATCCTTGATCGCTTCCACCGAGCTACAAGAGCTTTGTGATGAACTTCAATATGCGGGGATGGAAAAGACCATTCTGAGGTATATTCAATGCTGAAATCAGCGGAGGTAGAGATCAAGAAGGAACATCAAGTGTTGATGGTGAATAAAACCACTAAGTTCAAGAAAGGCAAGGGTAAGAAGAACTTCAAGAAGGATGGCAAGGGAGTTGCCGCGCCCGGTAAGACAACTGCCGGAAGAAGTCAAAGAATGGACCCAAGCACGAGATCCTGAGTGCTTTTATTGCAAGGAAGCGGACATCGAAGCGGAACTGCCCCAAATACTTAGCGGACAAGAAGGCCGGCAACACTAAAGGTATATGCGATATACATGTAATTGATGTGTACCTTACCGATTACTCGTAGTAGCTCCCGGTATTTGATACCGTGTCGTTGCTCATATTTGTAACTCAAAGCAGGAGCTGCGGAATAAGCGGAGACTGGCGAAGGACGAGGTGACGATGCGCGTCGGGAATGGTTCCAAGGTCGATGTGATCGCCGTCGGCATGCTACCTCTACATTTACCTACGAGATTAGTTTTAAACCTCAATAATTGTTATTTAGTGCCAGCTTTGAGCATGAACATTGTATCTGGATCTCGTTTAATACGAGATGGCTACTCATTTAAATCCGAGAATAATGGTTGTTCTATTTATATGAGAGATGTGTTTTATGGTCATGCCCCGATGGTCAATGGTTTATTCTTAATGAATCTCGAACGTGATGTTACACATATTCATAGTGTGAATACCAAAAGATGTAAAGTTGATAACGATAGTCCCACATACTTGTGGCACTGCCGCCTTGGTCACATTGGTGTCAAGCGCATGAAGAAGCTCCATGCTGATGGACTTTTAGAGTCTCTCGATTCTGAATCATTTGACACATGCGAACCATGCCTCATGGGAAAAATGACCAAGATTCATTCTCCGGAACAATGGAGCGAGCAACCAACTTATTGGAAATCATACATACTGATGTGTGCGGTCCAATGAGCGTTGAGGCTCGCGGAGGATATCGTTATGTTCTCACTCTCACTGACGACTTGAGTAGATATGGGTATGTCTACTTGATGAAACACAAGTCTGAGACCTTTGAAAAGTTCAAGGAGTTTCAGAATGAGGTAAAGAATCAACGTGACTGAAAAATAAAGTTCTTACGATCAGATCGTGGAGTAGAATATTTAAGTCACGAATTTGGTACGGACTTAAGGAAATGTGGAATCGTTTCACAACTCACGCCGCCTGGAACACCTCAGCGTAACGGTGTGTCCGAACGTCATAATCGCACTTTATTGGATATGGTACGGTCTATGATGTCTCCTACCGATTTACCGCTATCATTTTGGGGATACGCTCTAGAGACAGCTACATTCACTTTAAATAGGGCACCGTCTAAATCCGTTGAGACGACACCGTATGAATTGTGGTTCGGGAAGAAACCTAAGCTGTCGTTTCTAAAAGTTTGGGGATGCGATGCTTATGTCAAGAAACTTCAACCTGAAAAGCTTGAACCCAAGTCGGAAAAATGTGTCTTCATAGGATACCCTAAGGAAACCATTGGGTATACCTTCTACCTCAGATTCGAAGGCAAGATCTTTGTTGCCAAAAAATGGGTCCTTTCTGGAGAAAGAGTTTCTCTCGAGAGAAGTAAGTGGGAGGAAAGTGGAACTTGATGAAGTACTACCTCTTGAACCGGTGAGTAGCACAGCTCAGGGAGATGTTCCTGTGGTGCCGGCACCAACTAAAGAGGAAGTTAATGATGATGATCAAGGTACGTCGGATCAAGTTACTACTGAACTTCGTAGGTCCACGAGGACACGTTCCACACCAGAGTGGTATGGCAACCCTGTCCTGGAAATCATGTTGTTAGACAACGGTGAACCTTTGAACTATGAAGAAGCGATGGCGGGCCCAGATTCCAACAAATGGCTTGAAGCCATGCAATCCGAGATAGGATCCATGTATGAAAACGAAGTATGGACTTTGACAGACTTGCCCGATGATCGGCGAGCGATAGAAAACAAATGGATCTTTAAGAAGAAGACGGACGTGGATGGAAATGTTACCATCTATAAAGCTCGACTTGTCGCTAAGGGTTATCGGCAAGTTCAAGGGGTTGACTACGATGAGACTTTCTCTCCCATAGCGAAGCTAAAGTCCGTCTGAATCATGTTAGCAATTGCCGCATACTATGATTATGAGATATGGAAAATGGACGTCAAAACGGCATTCCTTAATGGCCATCTTAAGGAAGAACTGTATATGATGCAGCCGGAAGGTTTTGTCGACCCTGAGAATGCTAACAAGGTATGCAAGCTCCAGCGATCCATTTATGGGTTGGTGCAAGCATCTCGGAGTTGGAACATTCGCTTTGATGAGATGATCAAAGTGTTTGGGTTTATGCAGACTTATGGAGAAGCCTGCGTTTACAAGAAAGTGAGTGGGAGCTTTGTAGCATTTCTCATATTATATGTAGATGACATACTTTTGATGGGAAATGATATAGAAATTTTGAACAGCATTAAGGCCTACTTGAATAAGTGTTTTTCAATGAAGGACCTTGGAGAAGCTGCTTACATATTAGGCATCAAGATCTATAGGGATAGATCAAGACGCCTCATAGGTCTTTCACAAAGCACATACCTTGATAAGATATTGAAGAAGTTCAATATGGATCAGTCCAAGAAAGGGTTCTTGCTCATTGCAAGGTGTGAGATTGAGCTCGGCTCAATGCCCGACCACGCAGAAGATAAAGAAGAGATGAGTGTCATCCCCTATGCCTCAGCCATAGGATCTATTATGTATGCCATGCTGTGTACCAGACCTGATGTAAACCTTGCCGTAAGTTTGGTAGGAAGGTACCAAAGTAATCCCGGCAAGGAACATTGGACAGCAGTCAAGAATATCCTAAAGCACCTGAAAAGGACAAAGGACATGTTTCTCGTCTATGGAGGTGACGAAGAGCTCGTCGTAAAGGTTTATGTCGATGCTAGCTTCGACACAGATCTGGATGACTCTAAGTCACAAACCGGATACGTGTATATTTTGAATGGTGGGGCAGTAAGCTGGTGCAGTTGCACGCAAAGCATCGTGGCGGGATCTACATGTGAAGCAGAGTACATGGCAGCCTCGGAGGCAGCGCATGAAGCAATCTGGGTGAAGGAGTTCATCACCGACCTAGGAGTCATACCCAATGCGTCGGGGCTGATCGCACTCTTCTGTGACAACACTGGAGCTATTGCACTTTCCAAGGAGCCCAGGTTTCACAAGAAGACCAGGCACATCAAGCGCCGCTTCAACTCCATTCATGAAAATGTTCAAGATGGAGACATAGATATTTGTAAAGTACATACGGACCTGAATGTAGCAGATCCGTTGACTAAACCTCTCCCTAGGGCAAAACATGATCAACACCAGAACTCTATGGGTGTTCGATTCATCACAATGTAACTAGATGATTGACTCAAGTGCAAGTGGGAGACTATTGGAAATATGCCCTAGAGGCAATAATAAAATGGTTATTATTATATTTCTTTGTTCATGATAATAGACTATTATTCATGCTATAACTGTGTTATCCGGAAATCGTAATACACGTGTTAATACATAGACCACAACGTGTCCCTAGTGAGCCTCTAGTTGACTAGCTCGTTGATCAACAGATAGTCATGGTTTCCTGACTATGGACATTGGATGTCATTGATAACGGGATCACATCATTGGGAGAATGATGTGATGGACAAGACCCAATCCTAAGCATAGCTCAAAGATCGTGTAGTTCGTTTAGCTAGAGCTTTTCCAAATGTCAAGTATCATTTCCTTAGACCATGACATTGTGCAACTCCGGATACCGTAGGAGTGCTTTGGGTGTGCCAAGCGTCACAACGAATCGGGTGACTATAAAGGTACACTACGGGTATCTCCGAAAGTGTCATTGGGTTGTACGAATCAAGACTGGATTTGTCACTCCGTATGACGGAGAGGTATCTCTAGGCCCACTCGGTAATGCATCATCATAATGAGCTCAATGTGACCAAGTGTCCGGTCACAGGATCATGCATTACAAGATCTGAGTAAAGTGACTTGCCGGTAACGAGATTAAACGAGGTATTGGGATACCGACGATCGAATCTCGGGCAAGTAACGTACCGATTACCAAGGGGAACTATATACGGGGTTGCTTGAATCCTCGACATCGTGGTTCATCCGACGAGATCATCGAGGAGCATGTGGGAGCCAACATGGGTATCCAGATCCCGCTGTTGGTTATTGACCGGAGAGGCGTCTCGGTCATGTTTGCATGTCTCCCGAACCCATAGGGTCTACATACTTAAGGTTCGGTGACGCTAGGGTTGTATAGATATGAGTATGCAGTAACCCGAAAGTTTTTCAGAGTCCCGGATGAGATCCCGGACGTCACGAGGAGTTCCGGAATGATCCGGAGGTAAAGAATTATATATAGGAAGTCAGGTTTCGGCCATCGGGAAAGTTTCGGGGGTCACCGGTATTGTACCGGGACCACTTGAAAGGTCCCGGGGGTCCACCAGGTGGGGCCACCTATCCCGGAGGGCCCCATGGGCTGAAGTGGGAGGGGAACCATCCCCTGGTGGGCTGGTGCGCCCCCCCTTGGGCCCCCTGCGCCTAGGGTTGGGAAACCCTAGGGGTGGGGGCGCCTCCTCCTGGCTTGGGGGGGAAGCCACCCCCTGGCCGCCGCCCCCCTAGGGGGCCTATATAAAGAAAGGGGGAGGGAGGGCAGCCGCACCCATGCTCTTGGCGCCTCCCTCTCCCCTTGCTACACCTCTCCCTCTCGCAGAAGCTTGGCGAAGCCCTGCCGAGATCGCTGCTGCATCCACCACCACGCCGTCGTGCTGCTGGATCTTCATCAACCTCTCCGTCCCCCTTGCTGGATCAAGAAGGAGGAGACGTCTTCCTCAACCGTACGTGTGTTGAACGCGGAGGTGCTGTCCGTTCAGCACTAGGATCATCGGTGATTTGGATCACGACGAGTACGACTCCCTCAACCCCGTTCTCTTGAATGCTTCCGCTTGATCTACAAGGGTATGTAGATGCACTCCTCTCTCTCGTTGCTAGATGAACTCATAGATTGATCTTGGTGAAACCGTAGAAAATTTTTATTTTCTGCAACGTTCCCCAACACACTCATCGACCGCTATCCAGCATGCATCTAGAGTATTAAGTTAAAAACAGAGTAACGCCTTAAGCAAGATGACATGATGTAGAGGAATAAATTCATGCAATATGATAAATAACCCATCTTGTTATCCTCGATGGAAACAATACAATACGTGCCTTGCAACCCTTTACATCCACCGGGTAAGGACACCACAAGATTGAACCCAAAGCTATGCACTTCTCCCATTGCAAGAACTACCAATCTAGTTGGCCAAACCAAACGGATAATTCGAAGAGACTTGCAAAGATAACCAATCACACATAAAAGAATTCAAAGAAGATTCAAATATTATTCATAGATAAGCTAGATCATAAACCCACAATTCATCAGTCTCAACAAACACAACGCAAAAAGAAGATTACATCGAATAGATCTCCACGAGAGAGGGGGAGAACATTGTATTGAGATCCAAAAAGAGAGAAGAAGCCATCTAGCTACTAGCTATGGACCCGAAGGTCTGAAGTAAACTACTCACACTTCATCGGAGGGGCTATGGTGATGATGTAGAAGCCCTCCATGGTGGATGCCCCCTCCGGCTGAGCTCTGGAACAGGCCCTAAGATGGGATCTCGTGGATACAGGAAGTTGCGGCGGTGGAATTAGGTTTTTGGCTCCTGTTCTGATCGTTTGGGGGTACGTAGGTATATATAGGAGGAAGGAGTACGTCGGTGGAGCGACAGGGGGCCCACGAGGCAGGGGGCGCGCCCTAGGGGGGGCGACCCCACCCTCGTGACCGCCTCTCTTGTTCCTTGGAGCAGGGTCCAAGTCTCCTGGATCACGTTCGGTGAGAAAATCACGTTTCCGAAGGTTTCATTCCGTTTGGACTCCGTTTGATATTCCATTTCTTCGAAACACTGAAATAGGCAAAAACAACAATTCTGGGCTGGGCCTCCGGTTAATAGGTTAGTCCCAAAAATAATATAAAAGTGGAAAATAAAGCCCAATATAGTCCAAAACAGTAGATAAAGTAGCATGGAGCAATCAAAAATTATAGATATGTTGGAGACGTATCAGGCATCCCCAAGCTTAATTCCTGCTCGTCCTCGAGTAGGTAAATGATAAAAAGAGAATTTTTGATGCGGAGTGATACTTTGGCGTAATTTCAATGTAAATCTTCTTAATTGTGGTATGAATATTCAGATCCAAAAGATTCAAGACAAAAGTTCATATTGACATAAAAATAATAATACTTCAAGCATACTAACTAAGCAATTATGTCTTCTCAAAATAACATGGCCAAAGAAAGTTATCCCTACAAAATCATATAGTCTGGCTATGCTCCATCTTCCCCACACAAAATATTTAAATCATGCACAACCCCCATGACAAGCCAAGCAATTGTTTCATACTTTAACATTTTCAAAACTTTTTCAATCTTCACGCAATACATGAGCGTGAGCCATGGATATAGCACTATATGTGGAATAGAATGGTGGTTGTGGAGAAGACAAAAAGGGAGAAGATAGTCTCACATCAACTAGGCGTATCAACGGGCTATGGAGATGCCTATCAATAGATATGAATGTGAGTGAGTAGGGATTGCCATGCAACGGATGCACTAGAGCTATAAGTATATGAAAGCTCAACAAAAGAAACTAAGTGGGTGTGCATCCAAGTCGCTTGCTCACGAAGACCTAGGGCATTTTGAGGAAGCCCATCATTGGAATATACAAGCCAAGTTCTATAATGAAAAATTCCCACTAGTATATGTAAGTGAAAAAATGAGAGACTCTCTATCATGAAGATCTTGGTGCTACTATGAAGCACAAGTGTGGTAAAAGGATAGTAACATTGTCCCTTCTCTCTTTTTCTCTCATTTTTTTATTTGGGCCTTTTTTATGGCCTCTTTTTTTTCTTTCATTTTTTTATTTTTCGTCCGGAGTCTCATCCCGACTTGTGCGGGAATCATAGTCTCCATCATCCTTTCCTCACTGGGACAATGCTCTAATAATGATGATCATCACACTTTTATTTACTTACAACTCAACAATTACAACTCGATTCTTAGAACAAAGTATGACTCTATATGAATGCCTCCGGCGGTGTACCGGGATATGCAATGAAACATGAGTGACATGTATGAAAGAATTATGAACGATGGCTTTGCCACAAATACGATGTCAACTACATGATCATGCTAGCAATATGACAATGATGGAGCGTGTCATAATAAACGGAACGGTGGAAAGTTGCATGGCAATATATCTCGGAATGGCTATGGAAATGCCATAATAGGTAGGTATGGTGGCTGTTTTGAGGAAGATATATGGTGGGTGTATGATACCGGCGAAAAGTGCGTGGTATTAGAGAGGCTAGAAATGGTGGAAGAATGGGAAAAAGTGCGTATAATCCATGGACTCAACATTAGTCATAAATAACTCATATACTTATTGCAAAAATCTAGAAGTTATCAAAGGAAAGTATTACGCGCATGCTCCTAGGGGGATAGATTGGTAGGAAAAGACCATCGCTCGTCCCCGACCGCCACTCATAAGGAAGACAATCAATAAATAAATCATGCTCCGAGTTCATCACATAACGGTTCACCATACGTGCATGCTACGGGAATCACAAACTTCAACACAAGTATTCTTTAAATTCACAACTACTCAACTAGCATGACTCTAATATCACCATCTTCATATCTCAAAATAATTATCAAGCATCAAACTTTTCTTAGTATTCAACGCACTCAAAAGAAAGTTTCACATATCTTGAATACCAAGTATATTAACATTAAGCAAATTACCATGCTATTAACAACTCTCAAAATAATCTAAGTGAAGCATGAGAGATCAATAGTTTCTTTAAAACAAATCCACCATCGTGCTCTAAAAGATCTAAGTGAAGCACTAGAGCAAAAATTATCACGCTCAAAAGATATAAGTGAAGCACTATGAGCAAAACTATCAAGCTCAAAAGATATAAGTGAAGCACATAGAGTATTCTATCAAATTCCAATTCATGTATGGCTCTCTCAAAAGGTGTGTACAGCAAGGATGATTGTGGTAAACTAACAAGCAAAGACGCAAATAATACAAAACGCTCCAAGCAAAACACTTATCATGTGGTGAATAAAAATATAGCTCCAAGTAAATTACCGATGGAAGTGGAAAAAAGAGGGGATGACTTCCGGGGCATCCCCAAGCTTATGCTCTTGCCACTCCTTGTTCCATAATCCATCAAAAGAATTCACCCAAAACTTGAAAACTTCACAACACAAAACTCAATAGAAATCTCGTGAGCTCCGTTAGAGAAAGAAAACAAAATACTACTTTAAGATACTGTAATGAACTCATTCTTTATTTATATTGGTGTTAAACCTACTGTATTCCAACTTCTCTATGGATTATAAACTATTTTACGAGCCATAGATTCATCAAAATAAGCAAACAACACACGCAAAACAAAATCTGTCAAAAACAGAACAGTCTGTAGTAACCTGTAACTAACGCAAACTTCTGGAATTCCAAAAATTCTACCAAAATTATACGACCTAGAATTTTTTTTATTGATCAGCAGCAATTGGAATCAGTATTTTATCACGTTCTGGTGATTTTTAATAATTCGGGCACTGAGCGCAAAGTTTCTGGAAATTATAGCAAGACCAAATAACTATCGTCCAAGAAGATCCAATAGGTCTAGCTTGGCACAAACACTAATTAAAAGATAAAACCACATCCAAACAGAGGCTGGATGGATTATTTATTACTAAACAGAAGCAAAAACAAAAAAAACTAAAAAATAAAATTGGGTTGCCTCCCAACAAGCGCTTTTCCTTAAAGCCTTTTAGCTAGGCATTGATAATTTTAATGATGCTCACATGAAAGACAAGAATTGAAGCACAATGAGAGCATCACAAAACGCGTGACAAACTCATCTAAGTCTAACACACTTCCTATGCATAGGCATCTTATAAAAAAACAAATTATCATAGCAAGCAAAAACTAGCATATGCAAGGAAGCGGAAAGGAAGGATAGCAATCTCAACATAACGAGAGGTAATTTAGTAACATGAAAATTTCTATAACCATATTTTCCTCTCTCATAATAATTACATGTAGGATCATAAGAAAATTCAACAATATAGCTATCACAAAGTATATTCTCAACATGATCCACATGCATGCAAAGTTGACACTCTTCCAAAATAGTGGGATTATCATTAACTAAAGTCATGACCTCTCCAAACCCACTTTTATGAAAAATTTCATACGATTGAATATTCTCCAAATATGTGGGATCCAAAGTTGACACTCTTCCAAACCCACTTTCAATATTATTGCAAACAATATTATCAATCCCAATCATGATCATTGCAACAAGTAGTAGACATAGCAAAACTAGCATCCCCAAGCTTAGGGTTTTGCATATTATTAGCACAATTGAAATCAAGAGAATTTATAATAAAATCATTGAAATCATGCTTTTCATCAAGGGAACTATCAAGCATGGGTGCAATAGCAACGTTCTCATTTTTAACATAAGGAACTATTGCAAATTCGTCTTCATAAATATTGGCATCATGGCCACAAGAATAGCAACCATCATGTTCATCAAGGGATATTTCAACCAAATCATCGGAATCATCATTATCTATAGATTCATGCATATCATTATTTTCTTCCAAAGCAACGGTCATTCTTTCAATAAATTCTTGAACATAGACATTATGAGCAAGGTTTTCATTGCAATATTTAAGTATGACGGAATTTTCAGATTTGTTGAGAGTAAAATCATACTTTTCAATCAAAGAAGAAACTTCATGAGAACCCTTAAAAATGACAAATTCTTCAATTTGTTCGATATCATAGTAACTATAAACAATCCTTGCATAAGAAGATAAGATTTCATTATCATTGAACTCACATAGGTAGGGAAGGTGTTTTTAGGGTTCTTAGAGCAACAAGTAAAATCACACATTTCACAAAGATTCCAAGCATAGCATAGAAAACTATTTATATGATACCGTAAGAGTCTCCCTTTTTTAGACAAACGATGACGCACAAAATGAGCATGCTCATCTAAAGATTTCCCATCAACTAGGCTAGTTGGGGTTTCAGCACGAGCGCATATGGATCGAAGATGATCCAAGTAGAACACTTTAAGTGGATCCATATCAATAGATTTTCAGCAAGCAAAGATGCAAGCATATAGAAGGCACATGGCAACACGAGAAAACAAGAGACGGGCAAAAAGAGGAGGAGATTGGGAAAGAGAGGGTGAATAAAACGGCAAGGGTGAAGTGGGGGAGAGGAAAACGAGAGGCAAATGGCAAATAATGTAATGCGGGAGATAGGGATTGCGATGGGTACTTGGTATGTTGACTTTTGCGTAGACTCCCCGGCAACGGCGCCAGAAATTCTTCTGGCTACCTCTTGAGCACTGCATTGGATTTCCCCGAAGAGGAGAGGATGATGCAGCAAAGTAGCGTAAGTATTTCCCTCAGTTT
This sequence comes from Aegilops longissima, assembly GCA_021605205.1. Taxonomy (NCBI): domain Eukaryota; kingdom Viridiplantae; phylum Streptophyta; class Magnoliopsida; order Poales; family Poaceae; genus Aegilops; species Aegilops longissima. The sequence continues at coordinate 661,885,490 of CM038682.1, read as the reverse complement.
TTGAGAAACAAGGTATCAATCTAGTAGGAGGCCACGCACAAGTCCCTCGTACCTGCACAAAATGATAGCTGCTCGCAACCAACACGATTAGGGGTTGTCAATCCCTTCACGGTCACTTACGAGAGTGAGATCTGATAGAGATGATAAATAATATTTTTGGTATTTTTGGTATATAGATGCAAAGTGAAAAGTAAAAAAGCAAAGTAAAAAACAAAGCAAGTATAAAAGTGATGGAGATTGCTATGATGAGAATAGACCCGGGGGCCATAGGTTTCACTAGAGGCTTTTCTCAAGAGCATAAGTATTCTACGGTGGGTGAACAAATTACTGTTGAGCAATTGACATAATTGAGCATAGTTATGAGTATATCTAGGTATGATCATGTATATAGGCATCACGTCCAAGACAAGTAGACCAAACGATTACGCATCTACTACTATTACTCCACTCATCGACCGCTATCCAAAGATGCATCTAGAGTATTAAGTTAAAAACAAAGTAACGCCTTAAGCAAGATGACATGATGTAGAGGAATAAATTCATGCAATATGATAAATACCCCATCTTGTTATCCTTGATGGCAACAATACAATCGTGCCTTGCAACCCTTTACATCCCGGGTAAGGACACCGCAAGATTGAACCCAAAAGCTATGCACTTCCCCCATTGCAAGAACTACCAATCTAGTTGGCCAAACCAAACGGATAATTCGAAGAGACTTGCAAAGATAAACAATCACACATAAAATAATTCAGAGAATATTCAAATATTATTCATAGATAAGCTGGATCATAAACCCACAATTCATCGGTCTCAACAAACACACCGCAAAAAGAAGATTACATCGAATAGATCTCCACGAGAGAGGGGGAGAACATTGTATTGAGATCCAAAAAGAGAGAAGAAGCCATCTAGCTACTAGCTATGGACCCGAAGGTCTGAAGTAAACTACTCACACTTCATTGGAGGGGCTATGGTGATGATGTAGAAGCCCTCCATGGTGGATGCCCCCTCTTGCGGAGCTCAAACAGCCCCAAGATGGGATCTCGTGGATCTGAGGAAGTTGCGGCGGTGGAATTAGGTTTTGGCTCCTGTTACGATCGTTTGAAGTGCGTGAGGTATATATAGGAGGAAGGAGTGCGTCGGTGGAGCGACATGGGGCCCACGAGGCAGGGGGCGCACCTTAGGGGGGGGGGGGCGCCCCCCACCCTCGTGACCGCCTCTCTCGTTCCTTGGAGTAGGGTCCAAGCCTCTTGGATCACGTTCGGTGAGAAAATCACGTTTCCGAAGGTTTCACTCCATTTGGACTCCGTTTGATATTCCGTTTCTTCGAAACACTGAAATAGGCAAAAAACAGCAATTCTGGGCTGGGTCTCCGATTAATAGGTTAGTCCCAAAAATAATATAAAAGTGGAAAATAAAGCCCAATATAGTCCAAAACAGTAGATAAAGTAGCATGGAGCAATCAAAAATTATAGATACGTTGGAGACGTATCACCCTCCTTAATGTTCCTATCTCTAGACCTTTGTTTGGCTTTGATTTCTTCTTGAAGCCAAATTTTCTTGAGCTCTCCATGGACAAAGTTTAATCAATTAGTCTTAGCCTCAGAGAGGTCAGTGGTTTCTGCCTTAATATCTAGAGAATCAAACTCAAGGAGGAGAAGCCTTTTGTATCTTCTAAGATTAGTTTCCTCGTTGGAGTTCCACCCTTTGGTAGTTCTTCTAAATCTCCTGATTTTGATCTGCCAATTTTCTAGGGGGCAGCTACTCCCAGTAGGCTCATTCTAGATTTTCCTGACTAGCTCAGTAAAATCTTCTTTAAGCAACCACCACTTTTCAAATTTAAAACTATTGCTCTTTGGAGTTTGGTTAAGACCAGAGTCCCAGAGCAAAGGAGTGTGGTCACTACCACATCTGGGCAGAGCTCTACAACTAGAAAGGGGAAAGAAACTATCTAATTATGTGTCACAGAAAATTCTGTCAATGGTGGACATAATCCTGGAGTAGCACTTCCAACATATCTAGCAGAACTGTGGGTTTTCCTTCTGACAGGGCAATTCTCAACTTTATGGGTAACCATTTTGCAGATAAAACAACTCTTGGGCTTGACACATTTATCCAAATGATGCCCTGATTCCCCATAGTTGTAGCAGATCACCTCAGTGTATGCCATAACGCCCGAAGCAGGGGCAGGAGCAGTTTTCTGGATGTCCTATCTCTTCTTTTGCTGATTCTTTTCTTGAGATTTCCCACTGATCTGAGAGTCAGAACCACCAGCAGATTGATCTTGGGAAATTACAGGAGCCTGCCCAGATTGTGCCCCCTTTTTGGGCGGAGGTGGGCCGCACCAACGCCCAAACGGCGCGCCCCCCATTGTGATAGGGGAAATTCATCAGAGTTCCTGGTTCCTTCTCATCCTCCAGCCAGATGTTGTCTCTCAGGAAGCAGAAATAACCACCAGACAGCTCAATTGAAGCAGATTGCAAGCCTAATTTCAATCTTCTGCAGGTTTGGGGGAGAGGTAAGGTAGGGGATCCACCTGCTCCGGCTCCGGTGGCGTGCTGGTGGGCAGGAGTCTAGTCAAGCATTCCCATCTCGCAGCACGGCGTGGATCTCCTAAATTCACTTCTCCTTTCGCCCATCAAACAAGCACAATCGGCGGCTCACTGGGGTGGGGCATCCTGTGCTTCTCCGAGAAATCTCCTTCGTAGTAGATCCGCAGGACTAGATTCAGCAGCTCCCAATCCACATGATCCTTGCACATCCGAGCATACCTGCACGAGTGAGAGAACGGATTCGGTCCCTCCTCGGCTTCCTCCCTCGCAGCTTCCTCCTCTGCTTCCCTCCATTCGCGCGTGCACTGGGTCCAGGAGAGAGCGTCGTCGCGGATCCGCATCGCCCGCTCCCTCCATCTCCTCCCTCGAGTCTCACGCAGCACCGCCGGCGCGACGAAGTCGAGCGGCTGGAGCATCCGCGGGAAGGCTTTGTAGACATGTGGGAGATGCATCTTGTACATCTGCCTGTCTTCCAGCCATTCCCCCGTGGATATGGCCGACGACTCCATGGGGCGTGGCCGGACTTGCTGAGGGGGCAGGCGCGCCCGAGTCAGGAGGCGGGGGTGGCGGAGATCTATGGCGGCGAGGTGGAGGTAGTGGCGGGGGGCGGCGAGGTGGAGGTGGTGGCGGGGCGAAGGGATCGCGAGAGCGGTCATCTATTTGCCAATTATGTGAACTAAACAATCAACATATAAAATAATTTAAATATATATAATATAGTTAGAAGGGAAACATAAGTTGGACCTGGCGTTATTATATAGAAAAAATAGAACAGACCTCTGCGTTTTCTTCAAAAAAATACATAAATTGGGCTGCCAAAAATAAAACCTCGGATGGGAGGTCCATAGACCGGTCGATACATGACGGCCCTAAGAAAATACAAACAGGCCTATGGACCTCCCATCCGAGGTCGTGGGCTGCGCAAGTTAAAAATGAAAGCCTAGACGGGGCAGCCGAAAACCACGTCCAACACTTGCCAAAACTTCGTCCCTCGTTTTCTCTGTGTTTCGCACACTCGACATTGTGTGGGCATTTTGACTGTGCATCATATGAAGATGTGCTATGCATGAATGTTGATCAACATGATGTTAACTGGCTGGTAGTTCCATTTTCGACCATGAATAAAACTTCCAACATGATGTTAACCCTGTTTGAAAAGGCCGTGTTAATATAAATGCTCTGCCTCTGAAAGTTGCAGTTTCTTATCTGAAACTGAACTTGCAGTTTCTTATCTGAAACTGAAACTTGCAGTTTATTCTCTGGGAATCACATTGTCTGCACTTTTATACTCCTATGAAACTACATTTTTTTAAGTGCTAAAAATAGATCTTTAGAATTCATAAAATACTTCATATTCTCAATACTGCAAATCTGAAATTCAAAAGACATTCATATCTGAAAGTACTCTCAAAATACACAACACAAAACACAATTCACAACCTGCAAATACTAACAACCCTAAGCTCCTCCTGACAATTCACAACCTGCCCGACTATTGGGCTGGGGGGGCAGCCCCCTCCTATTCCTCGGCGGCAGACAGCCGCCCCGTGAGACGATGTGAACGGCGAGGGAGACGATTGTCACGACCGGTTTTTCAATAAAAATATTTATTGAACAACCGACCTATGAAGTCCAATATGAGAAAAATCCTTCATACTAGTTGCCAAAACCTTGATACAATAAGCCAGTAGCATTACAATATTACAGGGGTCGGTCTGAAGATGCCCAACCAATTATTACAACACGCCAATAATTATACATAGTGGCGAATCTGACTCAAAGGGTGGGGTGGAAATACTACTGACTCGAGATATGAGTGGTTGGTGGAATAACACAACGGGGTGGTTAAAAGTCTACTGCACTAGCGGCTCATCGAGCATCGAGGTTAGGCTCGATGAATTTATTTGGGTAGCGGAAGCGGATATATCACAATGACTAATCCAAGGGTCGCACGAGACTGACTGGGATTCCTCTAGGCGTCGGACTTGCTATCGAACTCTTCATCCATGAGATCGCCACAAGATCCGCCAAATCAACAAGCGGTGAGTACTATGAAAGTACTGCAAGACAGTTCGGACAAAAGATATAACAAATGAATGCATGAATGCGACATGGTTAATCTTAACATTGCTCAATTTAAAACAGTATAGCAAAATAATTAAGAAGGGAATCGGCGGTAGTCCGCTCAAAAACCCAAAGAATGATAAACTCAAAACCGATCGGGTGTCTGAAGAGACGCCTCGAAGGGTGAATAAATAAGCAAAAACATGCCACAGTCGGGCGTCTGAGCGACACCTCATAAAGGGCTTATATTGAAATAAAAATACATGCGTGCATGATCGGACGTCTGGCGACATCACGTAAAGGGCTTATAATGAAAGTAATATCAATGCCGCGATCGGACGTCGAGCGACATCACGTAAAGGGCTTATAATGAAAGTAATAGCAATGCGCGATCGGACGTCGGCGACATCCAAGAAAGGGCTTATAATGAAAGTAATAGCAATGCCGCAGTCGGACGTCTGAGCGACATCACAGAAAGGGCTTTCATCACAAAGATATAGCACTCATAATAAATATTCAACACATGAATATAAACGGGTTAGTCCATCCACAGGAATAAACATTTAACCGGACTTAGTACTCATGTGATTCACCGGAGTATCTGTCACCAAAATTAACACTTGTCAGGATAAGATAATACAGAACTTGGACATGGATAAGATGATTCGAGGATTTATGACTCTGCAGAGTTTGTACTAAAATTACTCACAGCCAACGGATTTCCGTAGTCCTGAAGGACTAGTTCCGTTTATGGTATTTCGGAAGAAACACAGCTAACCAGTACACACCCATCCTACCTCACGAATGCCAGGAATCACCCTAGACATCGTCCAAGAAAAACTTTTGAGACGGGGAGATCACAATCTCGAATAGCATGGGATCAAATTTATATTCGCGCGCTCTAAGGGGTGCCCCCCTCTCGGTCCCAACCGGAAACACCCATGCCCCCTGACGGATGACCGGCTTTAATCCAGGCCATGGAACCATCATCACGGCCTCTCCATTTGGTGTGTACCAGAAAGCGGTTTGCAACTTACTAAGCCATATCCCTTGCGGAAAACATGTGGTAGTATGCGGGAAGGAAATGGATGGGAACCGAACTCGATCTGAGTTGACACTAAAGTCAAATAGTATGGCATAAGACGGCATGCTACAACACTGCCATCTTACCCATCCTCATGCCAACACATGGCCGTGCACATTCACATCCAACATGTATGGATTATCGAACTCACTTGCCTCAACTTTGCATGAAAATAGCATTCATCGGTATGCTCACAAACATGCCATGAAACTACTTAATGCAAACCTGCGAACACTCATCATATCAAAAGTTCAAACATGCTTGCCTGGTTCGAGTAGTCGGGTCTAGCTCGTGAAGTTCGCAGCTCCGTCACCTCTTCCGGAACCTACGGTATAGCTTAAAAGGCATACTAACGTGAAAACCAACGCGTGCATAAAAGTTGTTTCCAAAAAATTTCCAAATAAATCCCATAAAAAACTAGACAAAATTATAAGACTGTCAGAAAAATAATCACTCAAAAATCACTTTTTATTAAAAAGTTATAAGGGTTTCTGTCTAGGGACTCATCTGTAATGAAACAGAAAAGTTCCAAGGGTTTAACTGAGAAAACCGAAAACGGTTCGCGGGAAAAGAAAGAGAGGCTGACATGGGGGTCCACATGTCAGGTTTGAAAGACCTCGCCGGCGCCCGAAGGCTGCGGTGGTCGTCGGCGTCGAACCACAGCGAGTCTGGGAGATCGGAGTGTACCAAGAGCATCAGCGTGTCCTTCCGCGTCGTTGGGTGGTGGACTTGGGCGTCGGGGAGCACCACGTCGACGGCGACACTTTCTCCGGCAGACGGTGGTTCGGGCGTTGATGGATCTCGCCGAGGAGGGCTGCAAGGATCGAATTGAGGTGGGGGTTAGAGCATTAGGTGTAAGAGAAGGCTACGGACGAGGTTTGGGCGCCGGAGATGGCCTCACTGCAGTGAATCAAGCTGGTGGCCGAGGCGTATCGAGGCGGCCGGAGTTGGGGGAGGAGACCTCCTCGAGGTCTTCCTAGAAGCTTGGCGTGGTGTTGGTGAGGTTCAATGGTGGTGTGTGCACGAGAGCGAGCTCGGGGCTCCTTTTTATAGGCGATCCGAGGCGGTGGCCGCGAACGGACTTCTCCGGTTACGGCGGCGCAGAGCTTGGTCGGGGAGGTTTAGGGAGTGGGGCGTCAGCGTGGAGTTCCACTGGTTCCGTTTTGATGCTAAACAAGCTTGGATTAGGAGCCCTGGGTGGATTCGACGGAACGGGCGGCGCGGGCCCGTCGACGGCAGAGGGTGCGCCCTGTGCTTGCCGGGCCACGGCGACGGTGCTGCGGGGGTGCGCTGGCATTCATGAGGCCACGCGGAGGGCTAGGGTGCAATGGGCGGCGCAGAACGGCGTTGTGAGCCGGAGCAGGCTCCGTTCGGCCGCCACGGGTGGCCCTGCAACCGCAGAGGCTGCCGGCGTTGAAGATGCTCACCGCCACCGACGCCTGCGTCCATCCAAGCGTGCGGGTGGTGCTCTGGCCAGGGGGAAGAGGTCGTGCGCAAAGCGCCAGGGTGCACGGGCGATTAGTGCCAACACTCTGACGAAAACGACACTGCAACTCTGAACTTCTGAATTTAACTGAAGATGCACAGAAACAGTGCATGCAAGCTGTTCGACAGAATGATCTAGGCATGTAGGGATTTTTCCTTGAGCTGATCTTTGGTGTGGTGGTCTGTCATTGCATCTGAGGGCTGCCTGAATTTTGGTAGAATTTTTGGGGAAGAGGAGATATGAATTTCACCAAAAATGATGAATCTGGTCCAAACTTGCAGAGGTTGAATTTTGAAAATTTTGAAAAGAGGAAGAGTGGATCTTGATGGTTCTAGGTTGTGGGTACTAAGGACTATCCAGAGGAGTTGGTTTAAGATCAAAACTCAAAGGAAATTAGGCACTTCCTTTGTAGAGCATCTAGGCTTAGAAATAATGGAAGAATTATTATGGAGAGAAAAACAAAAGGATAAAAATTCTGAAATGTATTTAACTTGTTGGGACAGAAAGTTTGGATTGCCCTAAAGTGGAAGGAGGGGTTTTGAGAGAAATTTACCACAAGAGGCATGGTAAAACCAAGGATGGATCAAAACCAAAGAATATCCCAAAACCAAAAAGGTTTCTTTTTAGAAAAAAATGAATCCAAGAAATGCTTTTGAGAAGAAAACTCAGAAGAGAGGTTTTTAAGAAGGGTTTAAATGACCTTCTTCAAACCAAGCAAGTCTTTTGCTGAAAATAAAAACAACAAAACTTTTGGAGTGTCACAGCACCTACCCCCTTAGGAAAAATCTCGTCCCCGAGATTCCAGTTGATTTTCAAATAATTGTGGGTGCTCTGTTCGAAGGAAATCCTCTCTTTCCCAAGTGGCTTCACTTTCGGTGTGGTTGCTCCACTAAACTTTGAAGAACTTGGTGGTTTTCTGTCGGGTTCTCCTTTCTGACTCTTGCAAGATTTTTATCGGATGCTCCCGATATGTGAGATCTGGTTGCACGTCAATGTTTTTATGGGGTACTTGTTTCTCTGGGTTGCTTACGCATTTCCTCAATTGGGAGACGTGGAATACGTCGTGGATGTCGGATAATTCTTCGGGTAAGTCTAGCTAGTAGGCCACCGTGCCTCTTCGGGCTACTATGCAGAAAGGCCCGATGAATCTCGGTGCTAGTTTTCCTTTAATCTTGAATCGGTGCAGGCTTCTCATGGGTGATACTCGTAGGTACACGAATTCACCGGGTTCAAAATGGACTCCACGATGCTTCTGATCGTAATAACACTTTTGTCGACTTTGGGCTGTCTTGAGCTGGTCCTTAACTACCTTGACTTTATCCTCAGCCTCCTTGAGCAGGTCTGGACCGAAGATATGACTGTCTCCGGTCTCCGACCAATTTAGCGGGGTACGACATCTTCGTCCATACAGAGCTTCAAATGGTGCCATTTGCAGGCTGGACTGATAGCTGTTGTTATATGCAAATTCTGTGTATGGTAAGCTTTCCTCCCAACTGGTCCCATAGGTGAGGACACATGCTCTCAGCATATCTTCTAGAATTTGATTTACTCGCTTGGTCTGCCCATCTGTCTGGGGATGGTATGCGGTACTGAATGCCAGCTGAGTTCCCAGAGCTTGTTGTAAGTGATCCCAAAACAGGGAGACGAATTGAGTGCCTCTGTCCGAGATTATTTTCTTTGGGACTCCATGTAGGCAAACGATACGGGAGAGGTAGAGCCTAGCAAGCTTCTGAGTGGTGTGTGTTGTCTTCACGGGGATGAAGTGAGCTACTTTAGTCAGTCTATCTGTGATTACCCATATGGCATCATGTCCGTGTCGTGACCAAGGTAGTCCAATAATAAAATCCATTCGGATTTCGTCCCATTTCCACTCGGGTATCCTATTCGGTTGCAATAGTCCGGCTGGTTTCTGGTGCTCGGCCTTGATGCGTTGACAAGAGTCACAACATGCAATAAACGTGGCTATGTCTCTTTTTATACCATGCCACCAAAATGTTTCCTGAAGATCTTTGTACATTTTTGTTCCTCCAGGATGGATTGAATATGGAGCGGTGTGGCTTTCAGCCAGGATTTGCTGTTTAAGGTCATGGATATTTGGTACGCAGAGCCTATTCCTGTACCACAATATTCCTTGTTCATTAATACTGAATTCTGAGGCCTTGCCCAATTTCAACTTATGCTTTATTCCTTCAATGCTGGGGTGTCCACGTTGAGCCTCTTTAACCTTCTCTATCAGGGTAGGCTGTACTTCTAAGTATGACACACTGCCTTCGGTGACCACCATCAGGTTGAGCCTTGCGAACTCCTGCTGGAATTCAGGTCTTAAGTCCGCATCTTTGTCGTTATGCGGACTGGGTTCCGACTCAGAGCGTCTGCTACAACATTTGCTTTGCCCGGGTGGTAGTGGATCCCAACATCATAATCCTTTACTAATTCCAACCAGCGTCGCTGCCGTAAATTTAGTTTTGGTTGTGTGAAAATATACTTGAGGCTTTTGTGTTCCGTGTATATTTCACAACGATTACCAAGTAGAAAGTGTCTCCATTCCTTGAGTGCATGTATCTTCGCTGCTAATTCCAGGTCATGGGTAGGGTAATTTTCCTCATGCTTGCGGTTGTCTGGAAACATATGCGACAACCTTGCCTTCTTGCATTAATACGCACCCGAGGCCCTTTCGAGATGCGTCACAAAATACTTCAAAATTCTTGTGTATATCCGCACAATTAGTCTTGGTGCTGTTGTCGGTTTCCTCTTTAGTTCTTGGAAACTCTTCTCGCAGCTTCCGTCCATTCAAACTTCCTGTCTTTCTTGAGTAGTTGCGTCATTGGCTTTGCTATGGTGGAGAATCCTTCAATAAATCTTGGTAGTATCCTGCCATTCCCAAGAAACTTCAGTACATCCGTCACCTTTGGCTGGTGGCTTCCAGCCAAGGCACGGCCTTGACTTTTTCGGGTCTCTGGCGATACCTTCTTGAGTTAGTCGTGGCCCGGAAAACCTACTTGCTTTAGCCAAAATTCACACTTGCTGAATTTGGCGTACAACCGATGTTTCTGAGTTCTCCTAGTACAATCCGGAGATGTTCAGCGTGTTCTTACGGTGTTTTGGAGTATACAGAATATCATTGATAAATACCACAACAAACTTATCCATAAACTTCATGAATACTTTGTTCATGAGGTGAACAAAATATGCGGGGGCGTTTGTTAGTCCGAATGGCATCACGGTGAACTCGTACAGTCCGTATCTGGAGGTGAAGGCGGTCTTGGGAATATCCTTGGTTCGTACTTTCAGTTGATGATATCCTGATCTCAAGTCAATCTTTGAGAACACCTTGGCCTTAGCGAGTTGATCGAATAAATCATTTATTCGCGGCATCGGATATTTGTTCTTGATTGTGACCATGTTTAGCGCTCGATAGTCTATGCACAATCTGAGTGTTCCATCCTTCTTTTTGGCAAACAAAATTGGTGAACCCCAAGGTGAGGAACTGGCTCGTATGTATCCTTTTTCCAATAGTTCCTTTATTTGCTTCTTCAGTTCCACCAATTCGGAAGGTGCCATTCGGTATGGTTTCTTGTATATGGGAGCGGTTCCGGGTGCTAGCTCAATGCTGAATTCTATCTCTCGATCTGGTGGCATGCCTGGTAGTTCTTCGGGGAATACATCTGGAAATTCACACACTACTGGAACTTTGCTCAATCCTGAAATATCCACCTTGTTCAATCTCGGTTGCCTGGATATTTTTCTTTCCTTGGCTAAAACCTTTATGGTCTCCCCGTGGTGATGGGTGAGAATTACGGTCCTGTTGAAGCAGTCAATAAAACCTTTGTTGGTGGTTAACCAATCCATCCCTAAGATGACATCCAGTCCTTTATTTTCCAATACGATAATATTTGCGTGAAACTTCAACCCTTCAAACTCGATAACCACACCACGCAATAATTCGGGTAACTTGCTTAATTCGGGGACTTGGCGATCATAGATTTTCCCAAGGAAGCATCGAAAATTATTTTGCAAAGCAAAACTTTTCAAAACGAACGAGTGAGAAGCTCGAATCAAACAAAACCATGGCAGGTATTGTGTTGATGGAAACGCATCGAGTCACGATATCTCGGGGCATTTTGTGCTTCCTCTTTGGTCACGTGGTTCAGATGACCCTTCCTGTGGTTGTTATTTGGGTTGAAATTGTTGCGCTTTGGTGCCGAATTATTGCTTCCGTTGTTCGGCTTTGGGGTCGAGTTCCTTGGCTTGGGGCACTGCTTGGCATAGTGCCCTTCTTCTCCACAAGCGTAACAGGTAACGCCTGGGCGGTATGTGAACTCCTTGTCCCTTGTGGAAATTCTTGATTGGGCGTGAGACGCTTGTCGTGGGTTTGGGTGTCCAGTTCTTCTGAACATCTGTCTTGCTGTGGTGGTTGCGGGTGTGTTTAGTCTGGTCCCTCTTTCGCTTATGGAAATCTTCTAAGCTCGTCTCTCATTTTCCAAGGTAATGGCCTTATCCACCAGCGTCTTAAAATCTGGAAATGTGTGTACGACCAATTGACATTTAAGCCGGTGTCGGACCGTCTAGGAATTTCTCCATCTTTTGTTTTTCGACATACGCTCCTCGTTGGCGAAGCGAGACAAAGAGGGTAAACTGACTGTTGTATTCGACATCGTCATTGTCCTTTGCTTGAGGTCATCAAATTCTCTCTTTTCATCTTCATAAGACTCTTAGGAATATGTGCCCCACGAAAACCTTCTTTAAATTCCTCCCATGATATATTATTTTCGTTGGGGTGCATGTGCAGGAAATTTTCCCACCACGATGCGGCTGCTCCGGTGAGATAGTGCGAGCATAAAGCACTTTCTCAAGGTCTGAACACTGGCGATAATTAATTTTCTCTCCATGTCTCAAGCCAGTCCTCGGCTTCCAGAGGTTTGTCGGTGTGAGAAAATGTTTGGGGACGTGTCTTCAGTAGCTCGAGATAACTTGGATTGCTGCTGATACGGTCCGCGGTGATTTCCCATATTGATGACTTGGTTCAGTATTTCCTGATGTTGCTGCTGACTTTGTTCATAAAGACGGCACATTTGGGAAAGTGCCGTTTCAACATCCTGCTGACTTGTCTGTCCCTGTGTGAAATTGTTGCACGGGGTGTGCCATAATTTTTCTCTGTCGGAGTTGGCATGGAGCGCGTCCAAGGACGAGACATAGTTCACTCTGGGGATATATTTTGAAACACTCATAAGAAAAGGAATTGAGCCGCAAAAATCAATAAATTCAAGAAGATGCAAAAAGTTGCAAATGCTCCAAGATTTTTCAAGAGAAAAATACGTTTGCGCATGGAGAAGGACCATTCATTACATATATTACATGCAAGCAGTAATTATACAATACATCACTCAGGATATGCGTACATAAATCCAGACATGTTATTTAGTCTAGTGCACTCCTCCATATCCTACATGATGCGCAAACAAACTACTTCTCACAGCCTATTTACATATAAACATATCGCACAAGTCGGTACATCGCATGGCGGCTAAGCGCACTTAGTCGGGGATGGTAAGGATTTCCCTTGGCCTACCAAGGGTGAGTCGTAGAGAGGCTGGGGACTCAACCTCCTCCTCAGAGATAGGTTCCAGACGAGAGGTGCTGCGCGGAGTTGGTGGAGCAGGTGCCCTGTGCGGGACAACTCGAATCTGAGCGGGCACAAGGGGTGGTGCAGAACGAACCGGAGTAGGCGCAATGACGTGGTTGAATTCCTCCGTGGTAGGCAGGCGACGAGTAGCGGTGCGAGCAGTAGGAGCGAACGATGCTGATGATGAGACGAAAGTCAGTGGTGGTGCAGCACGCAGGAGCTCCCTCCTGTTGGCGGTACAGCCATGGACTGAGTCCATGCGGGCAGCTGCAAAGTCGTCCACCAGATTGTCGAAGGCTGCCTCCAAAGCCCAAAGATACTCTATGAGCATCTCAAAAGCTTCATCCCGTTCTCCTCTGGGGCAAGAGAATGCGTAGTGGCAGGTGTATGGCACGTGACATGGCAGGTAGCGGTAGCGACGAGTCTTCATCGAAGGCAGGATATCCCTGAGACGGGCTATCGCCTCACGGGCTGCCATCTGTAGCGCGTGCTTCTCTGTGGGCATGGCTCTCCCCACGAACCGGTAACGCTCAAATCGTCCTCTCTTGAATTCCACCACGGCTTGGTGCATGGTTAGACGGTCATTGACCTTGTCTTTGAGAGAGAGAAGATGGCGCACATCCGCCCCATCGCGACTTGGACGATGAAGGAGAGAAGCTTGACAAACCCATCGGGCATGTTGGCGAACATTTGCCACTCGCAGCCGTTGCTGGCCATCTACAAAAGTAGGCAAAAATCCTGAGGAGTCAAATCATAAATTTATGCCGACTGTCAGAAATTGACTACATTTGTAAAAATAATAAATAGCTCTACTATGCTAATAACTGATTAGCGATCGTACCTAGTGGCTTCCTACAGTCAGCCTGGCTCTGGTACCAAACTTGTCACGACCGGTTTTTCAATAAAAATATTTATTGAACAACCGACCTATGAAGTCCAATATGAGGAAAATCCTTCATGCTGGTTGACAAAACCTTGATACAATAAGCCAGTAGCATTACAATATTACAGGGGTCGGTCTGAAGATGCCCAACCAATTATTACAACACGCCAATAATTATACATAGTGGTGGATCTGACTCAAAGGGTGGGGTGGAAATAATACTGACTCGAGATATGAGTGGTTGGTGGAATAACACAACGGGGTGGTTAAAAGTCATCCTTTGGCGGCTCATCGGCGTCGAGGTTAGGCTCGATGAATTTATTTGGGTAGCGAAGCGGATATATCACAATGACTAATCCAAGGGCATACGAGACCGATTGGGATTCCTCTAGGCGTCGGACTCGCTATCGAACTCTTCATCCATGAGATCGCTTTCACAAGATCCGCCAAATCAACAAGCCAGGTGAGTACTATGAAAGTACTCGCAAGACAGTTCAGACAAAAGATATAACAAATGAATGCATGAATGCGACATGGTTAATCTTAACATTGCTCAATTTAAAACAGTATAGCAAAATAATTAAGAAGGAATCGGCGGTAGTCCGCTCAAAACCCAAAGAATGATAAACTCAAAACCGATCGGTGTCCGAGCGGCGCCTCGAAGGGTGAATAAATAAGCAAAAACATGCCACAGTCGGGCGTCTGAGCGACACCTCATAAAGGGCTTATATTGAAATAAAAATACATGCGTGCATGATCGGACGTCAAGCGACATCACGTAAAGGGCTTATAATGAAAGTAATATCAATGCAGCAATGACGTCGAGCGACATCACGTAAAGGGCTTATAATGAAAGTAATAGCAATGCCGCAGTCGAACGTCTGAGCAACATCACAGAAAGGGCTTATAATGAAAGTAATATCAATGCCGCAGTCGAACGTCTGAGCGACATCACAGAAAGGGCTTTCATCACAAAGATATAGCACTCATAATAAATATTGAACACATGAATATAAACGGGTTAGTCCATCCACAGGAATAAACATTTAACCGGACTTAGTACTCATGTGATTCACCGGAGTATCTGTCACCAAAACTGACACCAGGATAAGATAATACAAAACTTGGACATGGATAAGATGATTCGAGGATTTATGACTCTGCAGAGTTTGTACTAAAATTACTCACAGCCAACGGATTTCGTAGTCTGAAGGACTAGTTCCGTTTATGGTATTCGGAAGAAACACAGCTAACCAAGACACACCCATCCTACCTCACGAATGCCAGGAATCACCCTAGACATCGTCCAAGAAAAACTTTTGAGACGGGAGATCACAATCTCGAATAGCATGGGATCAAATTTATATTCGGCGCTCTAGGGGTGGCCCCTCTTGGTCCCAACCGAAACACCCATGCCCCTGACGGATGGTGGCTTTAATCCAGGCCATGGAACCATCATCACGGCCTCTCCATTTGGTGTGTACCAGAAAGCAGTTTGCAACTTACTAAGCCATATCCCTTATGGAAAACATGTGGTAGTACGGGAAGGAAATGGATGGGAACCGAATCGACACGGGTTGACACTCAAGTCAAATAGTATGGCATAAGACTGGCATGCTACAACACTGCCATCTTACCCATCCTCATGCCAACACATGGCCGTGCACATTCACATCCAACATGTATGGATTATCGAACTCACTTGCCTCAACTTTGCATGAAAATAACATTCATCGGTATGCTCACAAACATGCCATGAAACTACTTAATGCAAACCTTCCAGAACACTCATCATATAAAAAGTTCAAACATGCTTGCCTGGTTCAGAGTAGTCGGGGTCTAGCTCGGCGAAGTTCGCAGCTCCGTCACCTCTTCCGGAACCTACGGTATAGCGAAAAGGCATACTAACGTGAAAACCAACGCTTGCATAAAAGTTGTTTCCAAAAAATTTCCAAATAAATCCCATAAAAAACTAGACAAAACTATAAGACTGTCAGAAAAAGAATCACTCCAAAATCACTATTTATTAAAAAGTTATAAGGGTTTCTGTCCAGGGACTCATCTGTAATGAAACAGAAAAGTTCCACGGGTTTAATTGAGAAAACCGAAAACGGTTCAAATAGAAACACGCAAGCCCACAGGGAAAGCGTACTCTGCCCGAAGGCGCCAACGGAAAATGATTCGCGGGAAAAGAAAGAGAGGCTGACATGGGGGTCCACATGTCAGGTTTGAAAGACCTCGCCGGCGCCCGAAGGCTGCGGTGGTCGTCGGCGTCGAACCACGGCGAGTCTGGGAGATCTGAGTGTACCAAGAGCATCAGCGTGTCCTTCCGCGTCGTTGGGTGGTGGACTTGGGCGTCGGGGAGCACCACGTCGACGGCGACACTTTCTCCGGCGGACGGTGGTTCGGGCGTTGATGGATCTCGCCGAGGAGGGCTGCAAGGATCGAAATGAGGTGGGGGTTAGAGCACTAGGTGTAAGAGAAGGCTACGGACGAGGTTTGGGCTCCGGAGATGGCCTCACCGCAATGAATCAAGCTGGTGGCCGAGGCGGATCGAGGCGGCCGGAGTTGGGGGAGGAGACCTCCTCGAGGTCTTCCTAGAAGCTTGGCGTGGTGTTGGTGAGGTTCAGTGGTGGTGTGTGCACGAGAGCGAGCTCGGGGCTCCTTTTTATAGGCGATCCGAGGCGGTGGCCGCGAACGGACTTCTCCGGCGATGGTTACGGCGGCGCAGAGCTTGGTCGGGGAGGTTTAGGGAGTGGGGCGCAGCGTGGAGTTCCACTGGTTCCGTTTTGACGCTAAACAAGCTTGGATTAGGAGCCCTGGGTGGATTCGACGGAACGGGGCGGTGCGGGCCCGTCGGCGGCAGAGGGTGCGCCCTATGCTTGCTGGGCCACGGCGACGGTGCTGCGGGGGTGCACTGGCATGCATGAGGCCACGCGGAGGGCTAGGGCGCAATGGGCGGCGCAGAACGGCGTTGCGAGCCGGAGCAGGCTCCGTTCGGCCACCACGGGTGGCCCTGCAACCGCAGAGGCTGCCGGCGTTGAAGATGCTCACCGCCACCGACGCCTGCGTCCATCCAAGCGTGCATGCGGTGCTCTGGCCAGGGGGAAGAGGTCGTGCGCAAAGCGCCAGGGTGCACGGGCGATCAGTGCCAACACTGATTTAAAACGACACGCAACTCTCGAACTTGAATTTAATCAAGATGCATGAAATAGTGCATGCAAGGTGTTCGACAGAATGATCTAGGCATGTAGGGATTTTTCCTTGAGCTGATCTTTGGTGTGGTGGTCTCTCATTGCATCTGAGGGCTGCCTGAATTTTGGTAGAATTATTGGGGAAGAGGAGATATGAATTTCACCAAAAATGATGAATCTGGTCCAAACTTGCAGAGGTGGAATTTTGAAAATTTTGAAAAGAGGAAGAGTCGATCTTGATGGTTCTAGGTTGTGGGTACTAAGGACTATCCAGAGGAGTTGGTTTAAGATCAAAACTCAAAGGAAATTAGGCACTTCCTTTGTAGAGCATCTAGGCTTAGAAATAATGGCAGAATTGTTATGGAGAGAAAAACAAAAGTATAAAAATCCTAAAATGTATTTAACTTGTTGGGACAGAAAGTTTGGATTGCCCTAAAGTGGAAGGAGAGGTTTTGAGAGAAATTTACCACAAGAGGCATGGTAAAACCAAGGATGGATCAAAACCAAAGAATAGCCCAAAACCAAAAAGGTTTCTTTTTAGAAAAAAATGAATTCAAGAAATGCTTTTGAGAAGAAAACTCAGAAGAGAGGTTTTTAAGAAGGGTTTAAATGACCTTCTTCAAACCAAGCAAGTCTTTTGCCTAAATCACAGTGCCACTTCTTAGATGCCCTATGCACCTAGACGGAGGGAGTACTAGTTTTCTTTTGTCTACCGGAGCCGGCTTGACCTCGTCAATGACTGTAGAGTAGTCTTCATGCACGTGGCCCGGAGGTGCAGTTGTCGTCATTTTGATCTGAAGCGCCGGATTATAACATATAACACGAAAAAATGCCACATGACAAGAAATCATAACCTCACTGCCCAAAGGGGACAACATGAATCCCGACGGACAAACTAGACGAGGAACAAAGCTCAAATTAAAGATAAACTCATAGAAAAGGGGTCCGTCGATAGATTTCCTAATTAACATAGCCGACTTGACCTAGATGGCAGTCGAGTAGTCACTGTTCGTGCATGTGCCCCCAATGACTAGCCCAACTCAGTTGTCGTTGTTTAACCCTCGCAGTGATCCGAAGCACATGACACCTAATTTTGCGAGATGACAAGAAACCTTTTTTTAGATTTCTCACCACAACTACAGCCATGTACAACACAGCCTGCACGATATGTAGACGATAGCCAATCCAGGCGTGTCTGCTGGAGTCTGGTCACATGCATGGACGAACCGATCTTCCGTGTCTTGCAGGGATCGTCCAAGCACCAACGTAGTACTACAACACTTCTCTAGTACTATCGCTCATCTCCCTCTTCTATTAAGTCACCCGACTTGCGGGGCCGGGGAGTGTGCCTATGGTCGGTTCTCAATTGGCATCCCACATGTGTGTGCGAATGCAATATGACGCGTGTTCCATTCGGAGAGCAGCGTGCCAGACCGATCGACCGTCTGGGGTGCACGCGAACGCGACGGGCGTGCTGTATACTCCGTACATGTGTACTGCCGTTTTCTAGACGCTTTGCTCCATGGCGCGGGCGCAATCCATGGATACAAAATTAGTATACTGTATACTATTTAAAAGTCGAGGGCGGGGCTTTTCCTGCGCGGTAGGCGGCGGGGCAGTTCCGCCTAGTCGGTTCGACAGAGACGCGAGAAGACGAGGGAGTAGGCTGCTGCAAACGTAGGGCTGTGTGATTTGACAGCGAGTTACTGCTGGACAGGTGGGGCCCCGTGATTTGACTTGTCATTATCATTTTAACTGCGGCGCTACGACCGGCGTGAGTCTCCTGATTCTTGACCACCTCCATACAGGTGCCTCTCCCAATGCTCCACTATGTAGTAGAGGTTGGCTCTTGCATGAGAGCCCACTTCTCCACTTTTTCCTTGCCTCTCTTTCCTCCACATATGCAAAAATGCCATGTAAAGCGCACTATTGTACTTACTTGCTCCCTGTGTCCCATAATATAAGAACGTTTTTGGCACTACACTAGTGTCAAAAACGTTCTTATATTATGGGACGGAGGGAGTACGAAGAAAGAGATAGAGAGGAGTAAAAAAATACACTTATAGCCAACCTTATAGCCAACCTTGTTGTAGTATGAGTGACTAAGTGATGACTATGTATGACATGCCAACATCAGATAGCCTAACGCACCATGTTAAATCTCCAAGGGTGCGACCCATGAAAGCGACGCGACGGTCATGGTAGGCGCGACCATGATACGGCTCTTGGCAGCCCTTGGATCTGAGATCAAGCGGTTGCATGCTAAGTTGCTGAAAATTTGCGAATAACCCTCCGAGGATAGGATATTTACCCATAGGTCTAGAATCACGCCATGCAACCGCTCGATCTCAGATCCAAGGGCTCTCGGAAGCCCGTATCATGGGAGAATGGAAAGCCACTACCCTGCCATTCGTGACGGCGGCAGTTCGCTCCTACTCGTCCGCACGCCCTTTAATACTACAGTGCGCTCCTAGTCGTCCCGTCCATTCACATTACGGCAGTTCCACTAATCCTAACCCTCCTCCCAAATCCATGGCGTCCCAAATCTCCCCGATCGGCGGTGATTACAAGGTCAGAACCATCACCGGAGATGAGTTTGACGTCATCTACACCCGTTCTTCCGCGACGGTGAAAGGTTGCCTTTCTCGCTTCAGACTCATGTTCGAAGACTCAGATGATGAGTGGGTCGCCGGGCTAGATGTTGAGTACACCACAGTCCTGGGACGAGAGAAGGATCTAAAGGACAAAGAGAGGAAGAAGCCCGCCGTGATCCAGGTTTGCGTGCATGACTTATGCTTGGTCTACCACATATGCCATGCGGGCGTTGAGTGCCAGGATTTTAAGGACTTCCTCGAGAGAAACCTAGTCAATTTCGTTACTGTAGACTTTGGTAACGACAAAGAAGTCCTGCGTCGGATAGGCCTCGTTGTACGCAACACCTTCGACCTCCAAAAGAATCGGCTTGTGTGCTCTCATCAGCCTTCAATGCTGACCTTGGCAGGAGCCATGGTTCATCCTTCGTACAGTAAACTGGAGAAACCTCCATACACGTTTCATCGTCATGCATGGCAGCGAAATGTACTAGATATAGACCACATCCACTACGCTGCAATGGATGGCTACCTTTGTTTCAATATCTACAAGTGTTGGATGAAGAGCAACTGCCAAGTTGGCGGTTCAAGCAAAGAAGTATCGCCAAGAGGAAGAGGGACAAGGACAAAGTCGAGGACGTGGACGAGGACTCCGAGTAAGGTGGCGATGTCGTTGCTCTGGTGGTTCTAATGCAGGTGTCTACGGGATAGGTGCAAAGTTTAATTTCAGGTGTGCTTAATTTAATTTGAGGGTGTGTTGTCTTTGAGCCCCCAGCAGAACTATGTTATGTTTCTTCTTGTTACTTTAACTCTTCAAAGATGCGTACATACTAGTATTTCTTACATTTCATCTTTTAGTTGGTATAGTACTACCACTCGTTTATTCACATTATATATGTACAATATATATGGCCAACATCATATAGCCAGCAGTTTAGTTGTCAAAGAATTTCAGGGTGCTTAGTTTTGTCAAAGAATTCCAGGGTGCTTAGTTTTATTTGAGGGGTGGGTTGTGTTGGACACCATTATTGTGACTAGCCTTTTTAATAGTACTATATGCATAATTTTGCGACCAGTGCTCTCTATATGTACCACCTTTTTTTAATTTCAAGTTTTGCTCCATGGCGCAATTCCATCGATACTATTGTTGTACAAAAGTATACAGTTTTTAAAAGGCTAGAGCACGGGGCAGTCTACCTTGGTCGGTTCCACGAGAGGCGAGGGCCTTTGTGATTTGACGGCTCATTACTGCTGGAAGGCGGGGCCTTGTGATTTGACCGTCAGATAAATGCGCCGACGACCTGATTGAGGAGGAGCAAAGAACCGTGCGGTATACTCAAGTTTTCCATTGGAGTAGTCTGCTGACGGAGGAGCACGTAAACACGGCAGCCCGGTGCCATATGGCGATTAAAATGATCTAATTTGCTAGTCATCTCATTGTTAGCATTGTTCTATTCATTCCCTAAAACCATTTTACTATTCATGCCTCGCAGAGAACATGACACGTCTTGGCGAAACACCAAGCAAAAGATGAAACACAACAGAAAAGAAGAAGGAAGATTATCAACCCAAATGATCTAATTCACCGTGGAGTCGAATCGCTTCTTCATCGCCTCCACGACCTCCATCTCCTTGCGCGCCTCCTCCGCCATCTTCTTCATTCTGTCCATGACGGGATTTATTGACGTGAGCCTTCATCATCATTCCACGGCCGCATTACGTACCTTGACAAAGAGCCGGTGCTCGATCGCGGAGCTTCGCCAACTCCTCCTTCATTCCATGACGAGGGCCTGCAGCATCGCCATCGAGGAACTACTATTCTCATGTAGCTTCTTCCAGCCGGCGTTCTTCTCCTTCAACAGGTCGATCTCGTGGCGAGCTTCGCCTTGTCCTCCCGAAGTCGCAGGATTTCGCCGTCGCCTTCTTCTCCGAGGCAATGCTCTTCTTCAGCAGCATCACCAAGCCGGCGGTCAACTCCCCCCGCTGATTGAGCTCAGTGGGCATGTCGTCGAGGCTCTCCTTCAGCAACTCCATCAAGCCTTGGATGAACTCCTTCTGCTTAT
This sequence comes from Aegilops longissima, assembly GCA_021605205.1. Classification (NCBI taxonomy): domain Eukaryota; kingdom Viridiplantae; phylum Streptophyta; class Magnoliopsida; order Poales; family Poaceae; genus Aegilops; species Aegilops longissima. The sequence continues at coordinate 661,863,947 of CM038682.1, read as the reverse complement.
TGAGGTGCTTATTGAGCTGATCGGGCATGCCGTCGAGGGATAACGACTCCAGCTCCGCCGACTCGGCATGTTCGCCTCCGCGGCTAGGGCGCTCCTGGGAGCCATCGCCTGCCCGTGAGAGATCTTTCGAGGTCTCTGCGTGGCGGCGAGCCCTCTCTTTTTTTTCGCAGCCTTTGTTGCTGCTCCCTTGTTACGAGTAGTTCTCGACCTAGAGCTCTGCTCACCGGCCATGGAAACGACGGACGAAGAAGAAGCACTTATAAGGAGGAAAGGTAGAGTAATTTTCGGTTAGGTAGTTCCCCTTTTTATAACCTAAGTACTAGCACTAGTACTAATACCTGCATAGTGGGAACACGTTCAGGTTTGGTACGTACTAGTAGGTGTGAGCAGGCTTTCGAATGTGATGGGAACAAGGTAAATATTAATTGATGGTTTTGGTTTCGAGGCCCGAAATGGCTCCCGATGAGTTTAGAGGAACATAAATTTCAAGTACTACACTGCTCAAATGCGTAAATATTATGTTACTCTCAAAAATTGGCACAAATACGAAGGAGACCAATGGAAGTACTTAGCAACCCATGATTTAACTACTCGCATGCGCGCAGTGGAGTAATAATGTCTTTCTTCCGCCCTCACATCCACTCAATTTGCATGCGTTGTATTAATTGACCATCAATGAAGTGAATGACTTTACACGCATCAAATTATCACATGGGGTGGATCTTGGTACAAAATTGCGTCCGCCCGTGTACCCGCGTGTGCGTGCGAGGGAATGAGTGCATGCGTGGCGTGCGTGCGTGCACAACTTCGCTTCGTGCATGTACCGCCAGTATGGCTCAGGGAGGACGAGTACATTCTTCTGGAACTAGCAGCACGTCACTGTGATCAATCCACGCAAGGAGGTCGCTACAACGCCTCCACATGTGCCACGTGGCTTCATGAACTGTAAGAGAGACACTGTGTAGCGTTCCATTGGTATTCTAATTTACGTGCTTTGCACATACTCGAAGTACTAGTAAGGTACACGTGCATTGCACGCATCAGATTTTGCAACCAAATTATGAATAAATACCACTCTATAGCATGTAAGCTCTGAGTCATATATGCCTGATGTAGCCCTTCGTTTAATTCTTATAGTTCATCTCATTGAAAATCAATTAGAGGGTGCTTGGACACGCTTTTAGTCCCATGACTAAAAGTAGTGAGACTAAGACATGCTAGCCTCATCCATGCTTGGATCCAAATACTAAGGAGACTAAAATCAAGTTAATGAGCATTTATTATCCTCCAAACCCTCCAATCCAGAACTCGCCCGTGTTAAAGGAGAGGAGTTAAATGAGGAGAGAGCGGACTAATCCACATTTTAGTAGGGGTACCCCTGACTAAAAAAATTTAGTCTCAAGACTAGTTTTAGCCCCTCTTTAGTCAAGGGTGCTTGGAACTTTAGTCTCTTAAAGAGACTATTTTTAGTCAGACTAAAATAAGTCCCTTGGATCCAAGCACCCTCTTAGTTTTTATAAAAAAAGCTAAGAATGCGGGAATAGGAAAACATGGGATTATAGTGGAATGTCGTCTTGAATCCTACAGGATTGTACGAGTGTTTGATTGTGCACGGAAAAACGCAGAATTCTTTCAAAGAGGTTTGAGTGGATGGGATGTTTCCAATGAAATCTAGTGCAAATGAATCATATGGAAAAATTCCTATGGTTTACAATCCTATGAATCAAACAACCAAGATAGGAAAAATTCCTAATGATTAGAATCCTCCAAAATTCCTTTGAGAATCCTTTGAATCAAAGAAGCCCTTAATCTATTTTATGATTCATGGAATTGTGCGTTGTAAAGCATAAAGTAAAAACAAATAATGGCAATTCAACTAGAAAAAAGTTTGGGCAGTTATGATACGGAAGATTCTAGAACAAAAGAGAACCCTTTGTTGTTTTGAGGTTTGTGCATTATGCTTAAGTTCAACCATGGAGTCTGCTAGATTGTACATGTGGCAAAATCCGTGGGGGCTAGAAGATGGTGCGAGGGACCGAGTGGCGGGAGACTATGAAGGAATGCACAAGTGCGAGATCGATATTTAGAGAGAGGCGAACACGCGCTGTTGTTGCCTGTGATGGCGGAGCCATGAAAAATAAATGAGCTAGGGGCCAAGCATTGCTAATCCTTTACGAGGAGGGTCAATTCATGAAATTAAACCTTTTTAGCAGCAATTGTCTAATGATCACATTCATATTAGCCTCGATATATAGTGATGTTGGGGGGCAGGGCCCTTATCGCCTGTCTTTCGCCATTATGCACGCGTCGAGAGATGAAGCGGAAGGCATGGATGATGAGAGGGGACGTTGGATATATAATTAATGTGGGTGTATTTGCTATATATGTTAATCCTATATAGAGAGGTATAGATTGATCGATGTGGACGTGGGAAAGAGGGTGAGACCTCATTGGATATATCGATTGATCGGTTTGTGTGGAAAACTATGAAAGACCTAGCTATATACACACATACATAGAGGAACATTGATCGTTGCGCATGCACGCGTGAGAGATAAAGAATGCCCGATATGATGGAGAGGGGGATGTGCGTGGGTGTGTGCCTTCATGGGAGACCGACCTGAAGAAAAAGATTGCATGCATGCGATGGATAATGCCGACTGGTAGTGTGTGTGCATGCATGCACGAGAGAAAGTTAGTGGTACAATTATAAAGAGAAGACTACTGTGTGGGTGTAAAAGAATAGGTGAGGTCATAATCAATGTAAAGTTGAATTCAAATATTTGAATAAGAGATCCCGATGTTTGAAACCCATGCATGCGTGAATATAACGGAGATCTGCGCGGTGTGGTTTGGAAACGAGCATGTTGTAATGTATACACATTGAACAAGGTCAGACTGATTTGAATTTGAGATACCGATGGCAGACATCATTTGGCCACGTTGCATCCGTGCATGGACACACTATTCTAATTGGAGATTGTGGGCGGCTTTGCATCACATATCTATATCTATACCCCTATATATATATATATATTATCTTTTATATTTTTTTATTGTGTGCGGGTAACTTTAACTTTGAAAGATGGTCGTTGGATGAGGCGAATCCGATGTTCCAAAGATGGCAAATTTGAGCACTATTGGCCGTTGGATATCATCTAGATTCCACCAGATTTCGCCACATGTATAATCTGGAAGACTCCATGGTTGAACTTAAGCATAATGCACAAACATCAAAACACAAGCACTTCTTATTTGTTCTAGAATCTTCCGTATCAGAATTGCCCAAATGTTTTTCTACATGATTTGCCATTATTTGTTTTTACTTTATGTCTTACAACGCACGATTCCATGAATCTTAAAATAGATTAGCTTTCTTGTAAAAACTAGATGATTATGAATGAAGTGAACTATAAGAATTAAACGAACATCTACATCATGCATATATGATTCAAAGCTTTCATGCAATAATGTGGTATTTATTCATAATTTGGTTGCCAAATCTCATGCGTGCAATGCACGTGTACCTTACTCTAGTCTAAATGGTGTTTGTGTGTGTGTGTTGTGCGTGTTGAGGTGCAAATTGTCTTTTTTTGGGTACACGTTAAGCTTGTTCTTCCAAAATTTCAAGCCGCGCCTTGTTATGCCGAAAATTCAAGCTAGCGCCTCTGCTCATCGTGGTCGCTGAAACTCCTCCTCTTCAACCCGCGCCTTGTTAGCCCGAAATATTTAAGATATATCTTTGTCTCGTTTGTGCTCCGATAACTCCCTCCATCTCAACCCGCGCCTTGCTATTCCAAAATTACAACGCGCGCGAAAACTCCACCTCCTGTGAAATCCCGACACACGAAATGCCCGTGGTACCCCTGAACCGAAAGAACCGCCTCAAATCGGTGGGGGGTACTTTCGTAACTTGCCCCACATTTTGGACAAGCGCGTCTCCAAGCCATGGTTCCCCACTGCCATCCCATCCGCCCACCCGTTCGTACACCGAGGCCGCGAAAACCCGCGACAAAACCCCACACCCTGCTCCGTCCGCCACCCAGTCGGAGCCGCTTCCCCGACGACGTCGTCCACAGCAACACCTCGACGTCCCTCATCCACCATGCCGGATGAGGATCCGTCATCGATCTCATTGTCCTGCAGGTTCAGCCACCCCGTCCTCCACCTCCAAGGAGCTGCCCCGACGTTCCCCTCGTCTTTCACGCCACCTCCATTCCCACACCGCCGTCTTCACCTGCACCATCGAAAGAGCATCATCATCACCGTTTCCTCAGATGAAGTTGTGGCCTAATCGGCGCCACCAAAGAGGTTTTACACTAATTGCCGCATTTTCTTCTTGATTCGATCTCACGGTGCTGCCGGCGCTCGGTCTCGAGCCAACACGGCGCGGCTCCATCCATGGCGGCGTCGCCGGCCACTTCCACCACGACGTCGCTCCCTCGGCGGCGACGTCCACATCTGTAACATCCCAAAATTCTAAATTTTGGAATGTTATAAACAAATAGATAGATTTGATTGATTGTTTGATTGATTGACTGAAAGTGAGTGAATTTAAAACTTTTTGAAAGTTAAATGAGAGGGAATAAAAGGACTTTCCCAAACTTTCATTTTGCTTTTATGATCTTCGGGAATTCAAATTCTTTCATCACAAAAACCCTGGAGAGAAGATGACATGACTTCTTCCATTTATTTAAATGACAAGGGGTGCTGAAAATATTTGAAATTCATTTGGAAAATATTTCCAATTCTGAAACTTTATGCAACTCAATGATTTTCACGAGCGAAGATAAAATGACTTCTTCAAAACATATGAAATATGAGTTGGGAGTTTCAAAGAATTAAATTCAAAGTTCCTTTGAATTATTTTTCAATTTGGAGTTATTTGAGATTTATTCAAATTATTTTCTCCAAAAATAAAATATATGGAAATAGGGTAACATGATTCCCTACATCAGAAAATTGAGAGAAATTAATTTGAAATCATTTTGGTATTTTTAAAATGATTTTCAGTGGATTTTATTAGGGCAGTAGCACTGTTTGTTTTATTTGAATTTTGTGTATTTTATTTGAAGCTAGAATAAAGTTCATCATGTAGAAAATCTTTTTCTGAAAATTTTGATATATTATATGCCTATATAATATATTTATTTATTTGGTTTTATTATTTTATTTATCTCTGTTAAAAAAATTTAAAAAGCAGCGCCTTGGGCCAAAGGCCCAAGCCGCTAGTCACCGCCGCCACAAGGCCATCACGCAGCAAGACTGGGAAGCCAGGAGCCGCCTCCTTTTCCCAAGTCCTAGTAGGACTCTTTTCCTACTTCGCTTATTCCAGATCTATTCCTAGATCTATTTTCTCTTGTTTCCTAATCCTAATCTATTTCTTGTCCCTACCCCAAGCAAAACCTCTCCCTCCCCAATATAAATACCCAAGCACCCCCTCCAACACATCAAATCAACTCTCCTCTCCTCTCCTCTCCTCCCACAGAAGAAGAAGCAGTCTGCCGCCGCCCTCGCCGCCGCCCTCACAGCGCCTTGCCGCCCATCACCAAGCGCCCGCGCCCCTCACCAGCGCCGCCGCCCCCTCCTGCCTGCGCCGCGCCGCCACTTGCCGCCGCCGCCGCCCACGCCACCGCCGAGCCCTCGCCTCGAGGTACTAGCCCCACGCCGCGTCACGTTTTCTAGATCGGTTTCTAGATCGGTTTCCGTTCCGTTTTATAGATCGGTTTTTTTGTTTCGGTTTCCTTTCCGAAACCCTAGATCGGTTTTCTCGTCGGTTTTTCTTTCTGGTTTTGTTTAGCGAGCGTTCGCTCGATTGATTTTTTTTTTTTTAATTTCCGTCATGGACCTATCCGTAGTCCCTAATCTTCAAACGCTATAACTTTTTACTCGTAAGTCGGAATCCAACGAAACCAACGCCCACTTCTTCGTTATGATCTCCTCTATCCAGTAATACAACTCAAACATGTTTTTGAAAGTTTTAAAATTTGAATTCAAACAGATTTGTATTTGAACTTCGCTTGATCATAACTTGAGTTTCAGAAACTCCGATTTAGTTGATTCTTTTGCTAATCAAGCTCTTGACCTAAACTTTTGATAAGGCCAAATTCACATAATTTTGGTACTGTTAGAAATTGTTTTATGCTGCAAGAGTTATTTGATTTGGTTTTGACGTTTTCCGAATTGTTTTCTTCGTTCTTTCCGATCTTTTGAGTGATTGCTTATGTGTGGTTACTATTGCTTGATTACGATAGATTGACCGGAGTGTGACGAGTAGAGCTATCAAGAGTTTTGAGTGCGAATCATCTTCATCAACTTTGCAGGCAAGTAACACTTGATCATATCTTTTCTACTACCCATGTTTTTATGCATTAGATCAATCCTCAAACACTTGCATGTTTAGGATCTAATTAAATTGTGGGATTGGGAAGTAGACTGAGGTAGTACCTATTACCTGTTACTTATGAAACCTTGGGAGTTACTTCTACGTTTGCTTATTATGCCATACTATGCTAGTAGACGTGGATTGGGTGAGTGAATATCCATGACAGATGTGAGATTGTTAATTAATGGTTTATCTAAGGTGGCAACTTAAACACACATCTGGGTGGATTGAGGCACCTGGCTATTCCAGACTTGCCTGTCAAGGCACCAGGTAGACAGGATTTGCTGTATTTCTTGGACCGCCACCCAGGCCCAAAGAGATCATGAGATTATTCAAACTAGAAACTTCCGTGTGCAGCCACAAGCCATTATGGGCTCTGGCATAGCTGAGTAAGTTGTGCGAACTCTTACGGGTAGGCTAGCTGATGTAGGGGATGTAGGTTGGTACGGTCTACCCACATGTAAGGTGCTAGCGCTTCGAAGACTATGTCTCGGCCATCCGCTTCTCAAACACCATGTAGTGCGAGAACCAAACGGAGGCGATCGAGTCTTGTGGGGAAAAGTGCGCAAACCTCTGCAGAGTGTATAAACTAATCATGATTAGCCGTGTCCCCGGTTATGGACAATTTTGAGTATCTAGTACCTGGATATCCTGTTGATCTCATCACGTTACTTAATATAATTTGTTTGGGTTTAATGAGTACTTTTAATTGGGATTGAGAATGCTGTCAACCATTCTCAATGTTTAACAACCACCATGATAGTTAAATAAAATTTATTCCTTTGAAGTAGGGAAAATTGGCTTTTCAGTAAAACTGTAACCATAGAGCTTTCCACCAGCCATACATGCATGTAGTATAGCCTATTCTTTCATTACTCTCTATGTGTTACATTGCCAGCATATTCCATGTGCTGACCCGTTGTTGGCTGCAACTTTTCATGTTGCGACTTTTCGAACGACAGTAAGTGATACGTTAGGGTTACGATTTCCTATACTCAACTTTGCGTTGGTGTTGATGGGAATCCACAACCTTGTTGCTTCCGCTATATTTTGGATCGAGGTAATAGTATTTACGTTATTTTATACGTGTGATTTACCTCGTTATAAATCCTTCGAGTAATCGTGTGTGTGTCAAAGCATACCGATCCAGGGATGACACGAAAGCACAGAGACTTGATCCATTCAGGTCAGGTCGCTACAACATCAGTAGGAGCTGCTGCTGCTTTAGCTCTCACTCGCGCTGCTGCTCTGCTCTTGCTCTCGGTCCCCTACCTGGTCTGCTCTTGCTATTGCTCGTGTTCGCGCTGCTGCTCTCGCTCTTGCTCTTGCTTGCGATGCTGCTCGATTTAGCTACACTTCATCGATCGAATCGACTTTTGGGTCATCGATTTTCAGGGGGGGGGGGCTCGCTGGGTGAAGGAAGAACTAGCTGCAGCAGGAGGGGGGGCTCACGGAGAGGTACCCCACTATCTATCTTAGGGTTCAGGATGGGGGCGGTGGTCGCCGACGGTGGCGGGGCGTTGGCGGGGCGGTGGGATGGGGATCGCCGGATAAAAAGCTCGGAACGTGGGGGCCTAGAGGGATGGTCGGGGCGGCGGCGGACCGGCGGTGGGGGAGTGTTTTCGTGGCGGGTGGGGCGGCGCACCGCCGGCCGCGGGCGGCGGGGGGCTGTTGTTTGGCCGGTGGTGGCTGGCGGCTCAGGGGGGGTGGAGGTTGAAGATGAACCGCAGGCCCTTGATTTCGTATCCGACGGCTGCAAAATCGGCTGACCATAGATGAAAAAGTCAGTCGACCGACGTGTAGCCTCACCTTGCTAGTGCGTTCAGTTTCGACAGCAAAATTCAGTTTCGATAGTCAAGTTCAGTTTCGACGGTTAAGTTCAGTTTCGACAGTTTAAGTTCAGGGATGAGCGGTTGATGTATTTTACATCTAGCACTTTGTGGTTATGTATTTTACGTCATGTATTGGAGATGCTATTAGAATTCCACTCAGGTTAACGTTGTTCGTTGTCTCTCTTGTCCTGCTTCAGCCTCGGCGTCGTCCAACTCACCGGAGCTGCTCCAACGACGAAACCCTCCATCACAGTGGAGCAGTACCTTGGGCTCCATCTCCAGACGCCTAAGATCTTCTTCCCCTCCTCCAACAGCAAAGTCAGCCGGAGCATCCTCACCGGCCAACCCAAACACTCTGAGATCGACATGGCTTCGCCAAAGAGGTTGTACACTTGTTGCATCTCTTTTTTACTCTACATGTTATATATATTGTCCACTGAGCACTCATCGTAACGGGAAATACGATCATTTTATCCTACTATAGGACAAGCAGTGAGGTACCAGGCAACTTAGCTATCCGTAATGGACTCTCTTGAATGCCATCATTATTTATCTCTGCGCGTTTGAGCTGTGCATTTGTCGATGGGCCTGGGAGTTGAGCTAGTATGGCAGTGGCCTGGGTCCAAAGTAATAGAAGTAGCACAAAAACATTTTTTTAGTGTAGGATTTTCCTTGCTCAAGCCTGCCTACTAGAATCGCCAGTGCTTGAAAGGAAAAGTGAATGAAAAACATAGGAATTGGGAAGTTTCCTATGGTACTACTTTTCATGAATTTGGTGCAAAGGAATGGAGCAAAGGAAAACTGTAGGATTTGTTCCTTTAGTGTCTCCTTGAAAGAAAAACCGTAGGAATTATAATTTCCACTTCTCCTCCTTTGCATATTCCTATTCATCAAGCACAAGACTGAGAGATAGTAGCATAATAGCATTATAACCGTACATTTTCTTGTGGTTTGACTTAATCTCACCATGCTTTTTTGCATCCTGTGATCTTCCAATTGTTGTGAATCAAACACCCAGATTGGCAGAAATCCTGTGTTTTTAAATTCTCTGTTTTGCACGTGCATTCCTATCATATTCCTGTCTATTTCCTATCCCTGCATTGTTAGAATCCTCAAATTCAAACAAGCCCTTACTCAATTGCTTCTGTTATAGATATGTGTCGAAGAAAACCTTGTGTGGTTTGTCCTGCTCCTGCAGCGTTGTGTTCCACCCCAGCTCAGCTGCTCCAACGACGGAAGGGTTCACCACAGCAGGGATCCGCTCTCCAGACTGTCTTTCGCCGCCTCAGATCTTCTTCCCCGCCACCGGCAGCCACGACAACTGCATTACCATCATCAACTAAGCAGATGACCTTGAGGACTACACGGGTCCGCAAGAGAGGTCGCACTCTTCCGCGTCTGCTTACGTTATGCATCGCTTAATATAATGACATGCTACATTATCGTCGTATTCACCTATTAGACTCCGAGTCAGGTCCAAACTAATGCTGAAACTTGAGTTTTTAAATGGTTGTGGGGTACATATTGGGCAGCAATCAGTACTATCTGTCTACTATTTGGTTAATCTCTGGTGTCTACTATGAGTTTCATGTTGGGTGCAAACAAACATTAAAGGAGCCATTATCTGTATTTTTAACTAAAGCTATTATCTGCTCGCTATAATTGGTTTTGGGTCTATCCACGTTTGCTACCATCACTCTGGATTTGTGCATGCACTCCTTACATAATCTCACTATGTTTTATTCCTATGCATGCCAGTTATTGTACACAATGGAACTGATCATGTAGAGCAAAAGAGACGAGCCTTGCGTGGCAATAAAATTTCATGCAGACGCTGCTCCATGGTGGGCGCAAAGGCAGCCCCCTCCACCCATTTTGGATCGTAATCAAGAGGAAGATAACTGTTCGAGGGGATTCGAAGGAGAAGACCACGCTATTTACCCCATGAGGTCTTCGCCTAACTTGGCATCCGATGTTGGTAATATCATGCATATGGCGCCTTGCATTGCTTACTGTATAAATTAAAGATGTCATTTGCTTAGTTTAGACATGCTTTGTGTCAATGCCATCTATTTAGTTTCTTTACCGTATATGTGAATCATGCAATGCCATCTTGTCTAGCTGTGCATCATATATGTGAATTTTGCAATGCCACCCCGGTTAGCCACCATCTTATATGTGAATTATATCATGCCATCATTTTTTATCACGTGTTAAATTTGTCAACAATTTTAGTACATTCAATTACTCTTCCTATGCATCATCCATTCGGCACGGTCATGGAAAAATCTGGAGTGGAAACAAGGTCTTCAGAGCAGAAAATGCTATCTGACGAAGCGCATGTCTTGCTGGTTACCGATAGCTCCTCGGAGGAGGATTCAGAGACAGATGACCAGTCATATCCCCCCCCCCCCCCGAGGTGCATGCCCTAACTTGGCAGGGTTATGTTGCTCATATCGTGCGTATGGTATCTTGCATTGCTATGTAATTTGCTTAGTTTAGACATGCTTTGTGTGAATGCCACCTATTTAGTGTCTAATTACCATATATGTGAATTATGCAATGCCATCTTGTTGCAAGACATTATATATGTGAATTATGCAATGTTATCTTGTTGCAAGGCATTATGTATGTGAATTATGCAATGACATGTTGTTTAGACAAGCGTCATATATGTGAATTATATCATGTCGTCCTTTTTTTGTATTTCTCATTGCTTTTGTCGACAATGTTTGTATATTCAACTGCTCTTCCTGTGCATCAGCCATTTGAATTGGTGATGGAGAAACTGGAGGAAAACAAGGTCTTGAGAGAGCATAATGCTACCTAGTGAAGCAGATATCTTGCTGGTTACAGATAGCTCTTCAGAGGAGGATTCAGAGGCAGATGACCAGTCCTATTATCCCCCTGAGGTGTGCTCAAACTTGGCAGGGTTATATTACTCATATAATGCATATGTTGTATTGCAATGCTTAGTTTTTACATCATATACACAATATTGAATGCCATCTCCTTAGTTGACACATCATATATGCGATTGCCCTCTGCTCACTTCCTTAGTATAAAATCATATATTTGAATTATGTCATGCCATGATGTTTACATAGACAACATGTATCTGAATTATGTCATGCCAACCCATTTTCTAAAGACATAATATAGTTATATCATCTCATCCTGTTTACATAGTCATCATATTTTAAATTATGTTATTCTATCCGTGAATTATACCATGCCATCATGTTTCCATCGACGGCATGTTTGTGATTTATGGCATGCCAACCACTTTAATAGATACATCATATAGTTATATCATGTCATCCTATTTACATAGTCATCATATTTTGAAGTATGTCATTCTATCCTGTTTAGTTAACCATCATACATGTGAAATTGTGTCATGCTATCCTGTTTAATTAGCCATCATATATGTGAAATTATGTCCTGCTATTCTGTTTGCTTAGACAACATAAATGTGAATTATTTCATGCCCTGTTTTCTTCCCTACTATCCATTGCACCTGTCTATCTTACAATGTATGTACATTCAATTACTTTTCTTGTTTATCAGCCATTTCAATTGGAGGGAGTGATGGCAGTACCTGCGGGAGTAAAAACACGGTCTTCAGAAAAGATCGTGCTACCTGTCGATGCAGATAGAACCACGGTTGTACATGCCCAAGAACCAGCCCTACCACACATAACCCACACTCATGCAGATTGTACCCCTACCCAGTTGGACAGAGAACCAGCTACACCCCTTCTAACCCCAACCCCAGCAGATAGACACCCAGTTCCGTTGACACAAGACCGTCTCCACCACAGAGCACCCAAACACGAAAGCAGTTAGTAAGGCAACTGCAGTGCCCAAATGACGAGGACCACCACTCCAACCCAAGTCAACGCTTAAAGCGTAAGAATTGTTCTCGTGTTAGGTTCCGTAGCTATGGTTCATACTACTTTGCTCTTGCATCATCAGATTTATCGATACCAACCAATTTCAAATTTGAAGGATGCAATTGAAACTCCAATGGCGCAACAAATATGTTTTAAACCTGTTTCTTCAACGTGTTTGGCTGTTTGCTGTTGTAACTTGCTCTATGTTGATTTCAGTTTCAATTGAATAAACAGTTATGTTCTCATGCCATGCACATTACAAGTGTTGTTATTGCTGTGTAATTTCCCACACTTATATTCTCTCTATGCTGCTTTGTCTTAAATAGATATGATTCGAACTGTATCTATCTTGATTTGGCAACATAAACTAGAATGATATAGACCATACAGTGACCATACTACATAGATATATGTTTGTTTCATGCTGTTATCCTGTCCACCTTACTACTGAACTGGTTTACCAAAATGAGTTTCATATACTACATTGTAAACCTGAGATGTGTTTGTTTGTTTCTCTTTTAGGGCGCAGATAAAATATTGGAGAAGAGTACCCTGTTATGCATTGGTAAAGGAAGTAATGCAGATAAGGTTCAAGATAGTGAGACATACCTGTTGGTCTCCAAGAAAGCTGATAAAAACTATATTGAAGACACCGAGACAACCCCAAAGTCCCGTCTTGATGTAGTGTTCGAATTATGGTTACCACGCTTGGCACCAGCTCTTGAACTCGTTGCTGAATCAGTTTGGCTTCTTGAGTCTCAACTTCAAGTTGAAAGACATCGATCATATGTTATGCGAGTGAAGTCAAGGACCGAGGAAGTCCGCAGAATTTAGATGCATACTTTCGGTGCAACACAAGAAGTTACTGGAGGACTTAAGCGCCAAACAAGAGAAAGTTAATAAGCTTGCTAAGCATCTTGCCAGCATTATGGGTACCTGTGACATTGTTTCTTGAGCTCTTCAAGTGGTTTCAGTTCGGACTTGTTTTTGCTGCGGCGTTTATATGTTGTTGTGTTCCCTATATTTGCACTGGTGGCGAACTTTGATGCCCAGTAGATGTAATATGTGTAATAGCCGTGATAGCCTAGTGTAAGTTGTTTGCTTATTTATTTCCTTGTTGTCTTGTTTATTTGTTTGCTTGTAGTTAGTGCAGTTCTTTTTTTGCGGTTTGCTAGTGGCTGCAATAACCTATTTTTTAAAACTAGGCCACAATAAACGTAGTGACACTGGGCCTATGGGCCTTAGAACATGGGCCTTCTACGGGTCAGAAACGATGGGCCTTCTACGGGCCGAGAAACAATGGGCCTTCTATGGGCCGAGAAACAATGGGCCTTCTACGGGTCAGAAACAATGGGCCTTCTACGGGTCAGAGACACAATGGGCCTTCTACGGGTCAGATCATCAATGGGCCTTATATGGGCCAGATGATCGACACAAACATGGGCCAAACAGACCGATTCGGCCGTAGAACGGGCTAGAGTTGGAATCGTCCGCTCATGGGTCGACCATAATGGGCCATCGTTAATAGGCCGTATTTGATGACGCTATGAAAACGGCCCAACGTATTAACGGACCACAAACGGGCCGACTGTCACCACGGGTTGAATTTGGGCCACAAGCAAAAAATGACAGTAACGGGCCGTAAGTAAACGAATGCTGGAAATGAGCCCAAGAATAAATGGGCTCTAAGAAGGCCGAAAGATACATGGGCTGGAAACGGCCCAACGGAATAACGGGCCGTTAATGGGTATAAAGTGATACACTGTTCTATACGGACCAGTTTCATCACGGGCCGTTAATGGGTGTAAAGTGATACACTGTTCATTACGGGCTGGTTTCACCACGGGCCGTTAATAGGCCAAGAGTTACATAGGGCCTCATATGGGCCGAAAGACGTCATGGGCTAGAAGTGAAAACAAGCTGGAATCATATTGGATGGCCCAGATGACGCTACTGGGCCTAATTCGAATAGGGCGTAACGGGCCTTGGGTTAGCGGGCTGTAAATGGGCAATATGCGAACAGGCCGTTAACAGGCTTTCCATGGGTCGGCCCACCACCTTTTGACCAAGTCAAACGGGCCGGCCTTTTCACAGCAATGGGCCTCTGTTGGGCCGTGCCACGTGTCGACGTATCATAGGCGCCTTCTGTCCAATGAGTGGATGACATCTGTCCCGGCGGTGAGCCGACGCGTGTTTCTCCAGCCAATGATGATTTTACGTGGAAAATCCCCATTAGTCGTGGATGTTAACGGGTTATCGATCCAAAACCCGACCCGATAGCTTAACGGTGTTCCGTTACGGTGGATGCCACGTGTTAGCCACCCTTGACGAAAGCACTTCGGACGCGGATTTATCGTCATGGAAGTGGACACTTCGTGATGATAATTTTGTAATGTCATGGAACACTTCTACGACAAAGACGGTATGACTATCTTGATTCTGTCATAAATTTGTCATGGATGTACATGCATGACAAAAAACGCGACCTACTGTGACAAACACGTATCATCACGGAAGTGTATTTTTTTTGTAGTGTCTCCATTGTGTCTAGCTAGTCCCATACTCCCTCCTTTCCGGTTTAGCTAGGCTGGTTGTAATGGTATTATCATAAGCGGTATCATGCATGCCAACTAGACTTTCTGGATGATGTGGCACACAAGAGAGGATGTGGTATCATATCATGATACCGTGTCATATTAAATGTTGTACTACTACTTTGTGTGATTAGTAAGGCAACCTAAGATGTTAACTTATGATACTATGCATTATGGAAGTAGCTAGTATCCTAGCTACACTATCATATATATGCATGATACTACTAGTATATATATGATACTCCCCATTACAACCAGCCTTATAGGGCTCAATTCAAAAATCTCACCAACCAAGGTAGATGGTGGGTGGTGGAATACCTTTTGTAGTTTGCAAGGACACCAAATTAATGCTTTCGTTTTCCTCAAAAATTTATGTTTTCCAATGTATTAATTGCAATACATGCATGTGTAAGTGCATCTAGTGCCCCTTAGTGATTTTGGTGTATTGAAGACTTATAGGTTAAGAGAATGATGCGTTTGTGAGTGTACACAAGTCTATAAATCTATGAGGAGTTTGATATTTACAGAGAAAGTCGACCCCTAAAAATAAATGTCTTCGACTGAAGACTTTCTGAAGACTTTGAAAGTGAAGAAATTGGTGTGACCTTGAAGACTTGGTATTCATTCGAGGAACATGAAGCGTGAAGACTTTTGTTTTCGTAGTTTCATTTTCTCTTTCTTGAGTCATAGGAAACATCGTACTGTTAAAGGGGGTCGAGGAAATACTAAGGAAAATTTCCAAGTGATGCTCAACTCAGAATCCTACACCTACCAATACCTTCGAGTGAAGCCATTGGAAATCTCATACAGTTCAGTCAATTTCTTCAGTGACAGACACGAAGTTCCTCTGGTTTCTGAGGAATTTGTTCTGACTGAGGAGTTAGGAATTCGCCAGTTTGAATTGCCTACAAGTGAGGAACATGATAGCCCTGAGGAATTTGAGCCTCAAATTTCCGACCGTTGCTGTGCTACACGCCAGCTGTCCCAAAATATCTTATCCACCTAACGGTCATATCATTGAAGGGCATTTATGTCTTATCATGTCGGGCTACTCCCTAGGCTATAAATAGACGCCCCCTACAACCACTAGCTGGTTGGCTGCTCCGAGAGAAACTGACACTTGTCATTTGAGAGCATCCCATCCTCCGAGGATTTTGAGCAAAAACCATCAAGTGAGGAAAACCCAAACCCAAACACCTACAAACCCAAAGTGATTGAGCATCATTGAAGATATTGATCCTGCGTGGATCCGATGCTTGTTAACTTTGAAGATTGTGCATCTTCCAGACGGTTAGGCGTCATGGTCTAGAGCATCCAAGAGGAAATTGTGGGTCGTCGATTGACCGAGTTGTGAAGGTTTGGAAGTCACATGAAGACTTACCACGAGTGATTGGGCAAGGTCTGTGTGACCTTAGCTCAAGGAGAATACGGTGAGGACTGTGTGTCCTCAGGTTTAAATACCTAGCCGCTCCAACCAGATGTACAACTATCACATTAGTTCGAACTGGTCTACCAAATCATTGTCTTCACCAAGCCTATTGGTTCTATTTCCTCAACTCTTTCATTTCCTCATTACAGTTGTTGTGTTCTTGTTCATATCTGTTTGAAGACTTTGACTGAAGACTTTCTCAATTTCCTCATTTCAATTTCTTCAGTCTATTTGTCTTCATCCTGTGTTATCCTATGCTTATGCTTCCCGTACTCTGTGTCTGTTTTCATTTCATCATGATGTCCATCTTTATGTTATGTCATGTATGCATCTGAGTACTTATTCCACTGCAAGTAGTTCTTTGCTTAGGAATTTCCTCACCCTGAAATTCCTCAGTGAAGAATTCATAAAAATCACCTATTCACCCCCCCCCCCCTCTAGTTGACTTAACGCACTTCCAATTGGTATCAGAGCAAGGTATTCCCTTGTTCTGTGTGATTTTGGTTTAACCGCCTGGAGTTTTAGTTATGTCGACTGCAGGTATGATCAAGGTCTCTGTTGGGTGTCCTACCTTCGATGGGACAGACTACCCCTACTGGAAGAATAAGATGCGAATGCATCTTGAGGCAATTGACAATGATCTCTGGTATGTTGTGGAAAATGGTGTTCCCTCTATCACACCTTCTGTGAATGCGGTTGATGTGAAGAGATTCAAGCAACTCGATTCTCAAGCGAAGAACATCATATGTGGCCATCTGAGTAAAGGGCAGTATGGCAGAGTGAGTGCTTTGGAAACTGATAAGCTTATCTGGGATAGGCTGTCCAAAGTGAATGAAGGAGTCTCAACTCAGCGTGACTCTCGAGTTGATGTTCTTCGCAATCTCTTCAACCGCTTCAAAAGACTCGACAATGAAAATGTTCAGCAAACCTTCGATCGCCTCACTGACATCTCAAATGAGCTTCAAGCACTTGGTGCTACTAACATCACCGACCATGGGGTGGTGAAGAAATTGTCGAGATCGCTTGATTCCTCATTTGATACTCTGACACTGATGATACAAGAACGTGGAGATTACAAGTCACTTGATCCCGCTGATATCCTCGAGAGGCTAAACACTCATGAGTTCCAGCTTGCTGAAAAGAGAGATCTCTATGGTTCGAGCTATGGCAGATCACATGCCCTGAAGGCCAAGGCAGACTCTGAATCTGAAGGTGAAGATTCTGGTAGTAGCCTTGGTGATCCTGAAGAACTGAGCCAGGAGCTAGCATTGCTCGTGAAGAAATTTCAGAAGTTCTCAAGACGTGGTCGTTTTGGAAAATCCTCATGGAGTGATGATTCCTCATCCCGTGACTACAAGAAAAGGCTATGCCACAAATGCAAGAAACCTGGTCACTAGATTCAAGGTTGTCCTCAGTGGGAAAAGGAATCAAAGAAGAAGAAATACAAGGATTACAGTTCTGATGACTCAAAGAAGAAGAAGAAATCTTCAAAGTCTTCATCATCAAAATCCTCAAAGTCTTCATCTCACAAGAAGAGCAGCTCTATGAAGGCTCGGGCATTTATTGGCAAGGAAATGGACTCTGAAGCTGAATCTGAGGAACATGAGGAAGAGGAGGCATCTGAGGAGTCAGAATCTGGTGTGGCGAGCCTAGCCCTCGCTACTGCGCTCGTCAGCCAGTCCATCTTCAACACTGAAGAAAATGGCTTCCACAACCAGGCTTATGACGATGATGACTACGCTCCCACCTATTGCTTCATGGCAAAGGGTGCCAAGGTACTCAAATATCCCTCCTCTGAATCAAGTGAGGATGAATCTGATGAAAACCTCAAGCCTAGCTACTCTAAACTTGCTAAGATTGCTGTGAAACAACAAAAGGCTTTTGAAAAGGTTCAAAACATGCTAGACAAAAGTGATGATATGTTGGGTGAAGAAATGGATCGCACTAAAACTTTGACTGAAAATCTTTAGAGACTTCAGACTAAGTTTGACAACCTTCAAAGTCATCATAACACTCTCTTATCTGATCATGAGAAGCTTTATTATGAATTTCTTCAAAGAAAGCAAGATCTTGAAAAGCTAAGGGTGAGCTATGAAGATCTTTAGAAGGAGCGTGATTCATTACTTGCTCAACAAATCAGCGCTGCTTAGGAAGAATTTATTCCTCCATGTTTAAAGTGCATTGAACGATAATCTACTAATTCTTCACCTGAATGTTCAAATGCTTCTAATGTTACAAATTCTTCATCTGCCTCTGCTATCACTAATTCCTCATCTGAGGACACTGCTAGTATCACTGATGATGCAGGGCTGAAGCAATTGTATATGACAGGCATGTACAAAAGCCTCAAAGGGCATCGGGCTCTTTATGATGTGCTTAAAAAGCAGATCCTCAATAGGAACCCTAGGAAAGAGGGTATTGCCTTTGAGAGGAAACTCAACGCTGATGGGACTTACTGGAAGCTTGAGCAGTATCCGAAAACCTCATGGGTTGCTGCAAAGGGACCTCCAGTAGATCCATCTACCGTATGTGGCTTTACATGTGAATCACCTCATTCTTCTGATGAGTCATTTGACTCCAACTATAAACTGTTCAAAAATCAGAATGGTGAAGTATTTGCTAGATATGTTGGCACTAACTGCAGGAACGGTTCCCCTATGAAGAAAATCTGGGTTCCCAAAAGGTGTCTTGAAAGTCTTCAGGTGAATGTCATCATGACACCACCAGTGAAGAATAGGAACCCCAGATCAAATTCCTCATACGGACCAAATTCCTCACGTGGATCAAAATCCTCAAAAGGATCAAAGTCCTGATATGAACATCATCGTGCTAACCCTTCTGTTTCGCAGGGAAGATTTAAGGGCTATGAATATGAGCATTATTCTTCTAACCATTATGTTCGTAAGTCCTCGAAGAATTTCTCTACTTATTCATATGCTTACCCTAACTCCTCTTATGTGAAACAAAGTGGACTGGCTTCAATGCCATCGTTCTTATATGGAGCTCGCAGAATGATGAACTCTTTGCCACCCCTTCAGATGTAGGTGGTGAAGAAAAAGAACTAATCTCTTATGCAGGATCAGGTCTCTAGACGTGCTTAAACGTCTGAAGAATTTGCTGGAGACCTGAAAATTCCTGAAAGGATGCAGGCTAATCATGAAGAAATGAATTCTCATTTCTCACGTCCTCTTACTGCTTTATTTGTTCTATTGCTTGATGAAATTGATCTGATGAAATTGATGTCATATTCTTCACTGATGAAGTATATGAGTTCGTAAGTTGCACTAATTCATCTTCAGGACGATCTACCCAAAGCCACTGAGTGGGTCCTCGATAGTGGATGTACGAATCACATGACTGGTGACAAGAATCTATTGATGGATGTTCCCTTATCTCCATCGCATCTGAAGCATATCATCTTTGCTGACAAAGGCAAAAGCAATGTATTGGGTCTAGGTAAGGTTGCAATCACAAAGTATTGACACATGGACAAAGTCATGCTTGTCGAGTCCTTAGGATACAACCTCATGTCAGTCTCAATGCTTTGTGATCTTGATATGGTTGTTATCTTTGGCAAGTACCGTTGTGTTGTGATCATGGAAGCTCACAATTCCAAAGTCTTCGAAGGCTTTAGGAGAGGAGATTTGTATATTGTTGATTTCTCTACAGGACCACAACCAGCTATATGTTTACTTGCAAAAGCTTCAGAAGGCTGGCTATGGCATCGACGACTAGGTCATGCTGGCATGAGGAACTTGCACACGCTCGTGAAGAAGAAGCATGTCATTGGCATTGAGAATGTCAAATTCCTCAAGGTCACTTGTGCGGAGCCTGTGAAGCTGGAAAGATGACCAAGGCCAGGCATCCAGCAAAGACTATCATGACTACCACTTGACCATTTGAATTGCTTCACATGGATCTCTTTGGTCCTAACCATTATTCTGCATTCACTAATGAAGCATCTCTATATGGCTTTGTTATTGTTGATGATTACTCTCGTTACACATGGGTGCATATTGTCACTTACAAACGTGAAGTGCAGGAAGTCTTCAAACGATTTTCCTGGAGGGCTTCAACCAACTTTGGTGTGAAGATCAAGCATGTCAGAAGTGACAATGGAACTGATTTCAAGAATTCTGGTCTTGATGACTATCTTGATGAACTTGGTATTACTCATGAGTTATCTGCTCCTTATACTCCTTAGCAGAATGGCGTCGTGGAGCGCAAGAATATGACTCTTGTTGAGATGGCTCGCACTATGCTTGATGAATACAAGACGCCTCATCGTTTCTGGATTGAGGCAATTGACACTGCGTGCCACGTCATCAACAGGGTATATCTTCACAAATTCTTCAAGAAGACTGCATATGAACTCCTCACTGACAAGAAACCCAATGTGAGTTATTTCAAAGTCTTCGGTGCTAAATGTTGGATTAGAGATCCTCATCACAGTTCTAAATTTGCACCGAAAGCACATGAAGGTTTTATGCTTGGTTACGAAAAGGACTCGCACACCTACAGAGTCTTCAACAACGTCCACCACAAGGTTGTTGAAACTATAGATGTGTGGTTTGATGAAACTAATGGCTCGCAAAGAGAGCACCTACCTCCTGTGCTAGATGAAAAACCACCTGAGGAATCCATCAAGTTCAAAGCCACTGAGGATGTCATTCCTACCGAAGAATCTGTTGAAGAAGTCATTCCAGAACGTGAAGAATGTCATGCTGATGCACCTGAGGAAAATGGTGCTGAAGAAAATGCTGATCAAATTCCTCAATGACAACCTGCTCATCCTCGCGTTGCAAATGAAGTGCAGATTGAGAAAATCATCAGCGGCATCAACATTCTAGGTCCTCGCACACGCTCAAGAGCTTCACATTTGTCTAACTTTTGTGGGCACTTTGCTTTTGTCTCTATCATAGAGCCCACTAAGGTAGATGAAGCATTTCTGGAGCCTGAATGGATTCAAGCTATGCAAGAGTAATTACATCAATTTGAGCTAAACAACGTCTGGGAACTGGTCAAACGTCCAGATCCTCGCAAGCACAATATCATTGGCACAAAGTGGATCTACCGCAACAAGCAAGATGAAAATGGCCTTGTGGTGAGGAATAAGGCACGGCTTGTAGCTCAAGGCTACACACAGGTTGAAGGAATTGATTTTGATGAAACTTTTGCACCTATTGCTAGACTTGAGGCTATTTGCATATTACTTGCTTATGCTAACCATCATGATATCATCTTATATCAAATGGATGTGAAAAGTGCATTCCTCAATGGTAAGCTTGAGTAAGAAGTATATGTTGCTCAACCCCCAGGTTTTCAAGATCCAAAGCATCCCAACAAAGTCTTCAGACTCAATAAGGCCCTCTATGGCCTCAAGCAGGCCCCTTGGGCATGGTATGATACTTTGAAGGAATTCCGCATGAAGAAAGGCTTGAAACCCGGTTCACTTGACCCAACTCTTTTCACTAAATCTTATGATGGTGAATTATTTGTGTGCCAAATATATGTTGATGACATTTTCATATCTCAGGAGAAATACCTCAAGGATGTACTGAGGAAATTCGGCATGCAAGATTGCAAAGGAGTCAAAATCCCTATGCCCACAAATGGCCATCTATGCACTGATGAAAATGGTATTGACTTCGATCAAAAGGTATACCGCTCCATGATTGGTTCTTTATTGTATTTATGTGCATCAAGGCCAGATATTATGCTTAGTGTTTGCATGTGTGCCCGATTTCAAGCTACACCGAAGGAATCACACCATAAGGCTGTGAAGCATATTCTTCGATATCTAGCTCACACACCAACACTTGGATTATGGTATCCCAAGGGATCGGCTTTTGATCTCATTGGATATTCAGACTCGACTATGCTGGTGATCGTGTGGACCGCAAGTCAACATCAGCACATGCCATTTCCTCAGACGATCTTTGGTGCGTTGGTCCTCGAAGAAACAGAATGCAGATCATTGTCTCATCTTTGAAAGCTGAGTACATTGCTGCTGGTTCTTGCTGTGCTCAATTGTTGTGGATGAAGCAAACCCTCAAGGACTATGGCGTCAAAATGAAGAATGTGCCTCTCTACTGTGACAATGAGAGTGCCATCAAGATTGCTCACAACCCAGTTCAGCACTCGAAAACAAAGCAGATACAGATTCGTCATCATTTTCTTCATGATCATGTGTGTTAGTGTACAAAAGTAGGGGCACTTCTTTTTTACCCCTTTACTTGTGCACGGGCAGTCGGAGCCGCGCCTGCGGCCACACTAAGCAGGGCAGAGGAGGGAAGCTGAAGGCACAAGGCGACCGGAGGCAACACCAAGACCGGAGAACACAAAAGAGCAAAAGGGTGAGGTGAACTCCCTCGGCAAGACCCTTGCCGGGGTAGCCTCCGTAACCCTGGCAAGAGCCTTGTCGGGGTAACTTGCCCGATGCCAGCAGAGCAAGCCACCCTTGAGCCCACGGGTTCCAACACCACCAACTATCCACATTGGAACCAAGGTTCGGGAGGCACCTCTATGGTGGCATGCAGATATTCGTCAAGATCATAAACATATGAGATCAAATGAGGACCAGGAAGACGGCGATCCTCGACGGGATCCCAGCCGAGGAAATACACGAGACCCCCGACAAGATGCTTGCCGGGGAAGACCATGAAGCAGCGGGAAGGCCCTTGCCGGATACACTTATGGGGTGGCAGTAGGGCCCGCGTCTGCCATGACTCCACCGTCGTCCCCATGCAGCTGCCAGCTCGACCAGCTAAGCAGGCACCTGCGTGGCGACGAGCGGCCTCCATGGCCGACTCAGCAAGCACCTGCGTGGTGGCACGCAGGTCTTTGTGAAGGCTCCACCACCGCGCCAGCCTAGCAGCCAGCCAACGTGGCGCCACGACGCCTCGTCAGCTTGGACGCGTGTCAAGGCCAGACGAGGCGGCGACAGCTGGGACGTGTTTCCTTGCCGTCCCTGATAAAGTGAGGGGGGCACATCGGTAGCGCATTAAATGCGTTTTTCCGACGGTCCCATAGGATAGACTTATCGACTGTAGACCTTTCCACCTCCTGTGTGCCAAAGTGGCAACCCCTTTTGCCAATAAAAGGAGGCCCGAGGCGACGAGGAGTGGGATTCGGATCTTTTGGGTAAGTTACACCCCGTAGCTAGCTCAAGAACACAAGAATACTCAAATACATCCACCAAAGCAGGACTATGGTATTACGCATCTTCGTGGCCCAAACCTGGGTAAACGACCCGTGTGCTTCCTGTCAGACCCGCTCTTTGCACAACCTCGCGCCCGCTGATGACCCACAAGTATAGGGGATATATCGTAGTCCTTTCGATAAGTAAGAGTGTCGAACCCAACGAGGAGCAGAAGGAAATGATAAGCGGTTTTCAGCAAGGTATTCTCTGCAAGTACTTAAATAAGTGGTAACAGATAGTTTTGTGAAAGGATAATTTGTAACGAGCAACAAGTAACAAAAGTAAATAAAGTGAAGAAAGGTGGCCCAATCCTTTTTGTAGCAAAGGACAAGCCTGGACATACTCTTATATAGAGAAAAGCGCTCCCGAGGACACATGGGAATTATCGTCAAGCTAGTTTTCATCATGTTCATATGATTCACGTTTGGTATTTTGATAATTTGATATGTGGGTGGACCGGTGCTTGGGTGCTGTTCTTACTTGAACAAGCATCCCACTTATGATTAACCTCTATTGCAAGCATCCCCAACTACAACAAAAGTATTAAGGTAAACCTAACCATAGCATGAAACATATGGATCCAAATCAGCCCCTTACGAAGCAACGCATAAACTAGGGTTTAAGCTTCTATCACTCTAGCAACCCATCATCTACTTATTACTTCCCAATGCCTTCCTCTAGTCCCAAATAATGGTGAAGTGTTATGTAGTCGACGTTCACATAACACCACTAGAGGCTAGACAACATACATCTCATCAAAATATCAAACGAATACCAAATTCACATGACTACTAATAGCAAGACTTCTCCCATGTCCTCAGGAACAAACATAACTACTCACAAAGCATATTCATGTTCATAATTAGAGGGGTATTAATATGCATAAAGGATCTGAACATATGATCTTTCACCAAATAAACCAACTAGCATCAACTACAAGGAGTAATCAATACTGCTAGCAACCTACTAGTACCAATCCCAGACTTGGAGACAAGAATTGGATACAAGAGATGAACTAGGGTTTTGAGAGGAGATGGTGCTGGTGAAGATGTTGATGGAGATTGCCCTCTCCCGATGAGAGGAGCGTTGGTGATGACGATGGTGATGATTCCCCCCTATCGGAGGGAAGTGTCCCCGGCAGAACAGCTCTGCCAGAGCCCTAGATTGGTTTTGCCAAGGTTCCGCCTCGTAGCGGCGGAGTCTCATCCCGAAAGGTTGCTTATGATTTTTCTCTCGATGAAAGACCTCATATAGCAGAAGATGGCCACCGGAGAGCCAACAGGGGGTCCACGAGGCAGGGGGCGCGCCCCGGGGGGTAGGTCGTGCCCCCCACCCTCGTGGCCAGGTGGGTCCCCCTCTGACGTACTTCTTCCACTCAATATTTTTTATTATTTCCAAAAATGACTTTCGTGGAGTTTCAGGACTTTTGGAGTTGTGCAGAATAGGTCTCTAATATTTGCTCCTTTTCCAGCCCAGAATTCCAGCTCCCGGCATTCTCCCTCCTTATGTAAACCTTGTAAAATAAGAGAGAATAGGCATAAGTATTGTGACATAACGTGTAATAACAGCCCATAATGCAATAAATATCGGTATAAAAGCATGATGCAAAATGGACGTATCACCCACCAACCGTAGAAGGGATCCCAGTGATCTCATAGGTGTCGTTCCCACCGACAATGTGTGGAAGGGCGACATCTCTATTGAGCATGTAAGGATTGAAGAGCAGTTAGCCGATATCTTCACAAATCCCTTGGATGAGAAGAGATTTAGCAAGTTGAGGTGTGAGCTAAATATCCTAGAATCTTCAAATGTCCTTTGAAAAGGACACACATCCTAACACTTATGCTAAATTGATGACTTAGATGTGCAACACGCGAAGAAACATTTTTCTTCAATCAATGAAGACTAAGACTCTAAGTTTGAAGAAATTAACGAAGAATTTGATTCTTAGAGCCCTACGACACTTGTACGCGGTGTCTGAAATCATCATTCTTATACGGTGGGTCATGCCACCACCAAAAGTTGAAAATCTTCAATTTGAGTTTTTCCTCAATTTTGAAATTCCTCGGTTGTTCAATTTCTTCAACTTTGCAATGTCTTCACTCTTTCTGTTGTTGTTCTTCATTGACAATATATATATATACGAGTTTATGTCCTCTACATCATTCACTTATTGCTATTTCTTCAAGTTGACATTTCTGCTAAGTGAATGTGATCGGACCCTTCCCCCTCTATGCTAAACTCAACCCAGTCTATTCACAAATTCTTCATGTGCGTTCTATTTGAAACTCATTCAAAATCTTCATTGTGTCCTTGTCAGCTGAAGAAATTGTGAACGAAACTTTAAAACTTATCTTATCTAAATTTTCGGTTTTGCCGCTCAAACCATTCCACATTCCACGTTATATTATCCTATTCACCCACGATCTCGCACGATCACCACCTCTCAATACGTGGGTGACACATGTCACGCGAATGAGAAGGGTCAGGGGCACGTTCGTCCAATTTCCTCGGGCGAGCAGTTTTTTACTTCGGCTGTAAATACCTCCTTCCCTTCCTCACTTTGTTTTTACTCCGCTCGACCTCACTTCCTCGCTCGAACTCTCAAACCCTAGCGCCGCCGCTACTTCCATCGTCGTCGGTGAGGAAGAGCTTCACTGCCTCGACCTCGTCGCCGTCGTACTCGCGCCGGCTGCGGATTTCTTCACTTCGCCGCCACCGTAGCTGTCTTGCTCTGCCGAGTTAGGGCGTGGAAGATCCAAACTGACGAGCTTCTAAATCTACACTTCATAGTTCGTCGTGTTCTTCGTCAAGGGTAATTAAAAGTTACTTTTACTGCCCTTGTTAATTCTTATGTTTCTACAAAATCTTCAGAAAGTGTTTTATTCTTCAAATCTTCACACACTGAACACCTCACATATCATATGTTCTTGATCTGTTTCCCAAAGCAACATTTTTCTTCAAGATTCCTCAATTGTGTGGATTTTCAAATCTGTACAACTCTGGAACCTAAGTCAAAGAACGCTTAGTGAAATTCCTCAAGACTCATCTGGTCAAATTCCTCAAACTTGTTCTTTTTTTGCAAAAACTTCTAAGAATGCATATGACCTCTCCAAATTCTTTGCAACTATATTCTGTTCACAGATACACATGTCCGCTGCTGAATCTCTAGGTTCTCATCAACTTAACTCATTTGTAGCGTTTCTCGAAGAAAAGTTGCACACCTCTTCTGAGAACTCAATAGTTCAAAATCCTCAGCTGAAGAAAATGGCTGACGGTAAGAAACCTCAGAAGGGAGGAAAGAAACCTAAAGTCAACACTGCGTTTGAGATCCCGGATGACATCTATGCAGGGTCCTGCACACCCCTTGAGGAAACAAAGAATGAGCGCAAGGTGCGCATACAGAAGATAGAGAGGAGATGGGCACGGAATGGAGAGAATATCGATATGTTACGCCCAAGTACATGAAGAAATTCGCTGTACACCCTCCATGCCCAAGACCTCCATTGGCACCAGGCCAAGAAGTTGACCCCTCTAGCATCAGAAGAGGTGAAAAATTTCCCAAGGAGTGGGCTAAGCGTCAAGATAAATGATACGTCTCCAACGTATCTATAATTTATGAAGTATTCATGCTATTATATTATTTGTTTTGGATGTTTATGGTCTTTAATAAACACTTTTATATTATTTTTGGGACTAACCTATTAGCCCAGTGCCAGTTCCTGTTTTTCCCCTTGTTTCAGTGTTTCGCAGAAAAGGACTATCAAACGGAGTCCAAAAGGAATGAAACCTTCGGGAGCGTGATTTTTGGAACGAACGTGATCCAGGAGACTTGGAGTTGAAGTCAAGGAAGCTTCGAGGTGGCCGCGAGGCAGGGAGGCGCGCTTGCCCCCCTGGGCGCGCCCCCACCCTCGTGGGCCCCTCATGGCTCCCCTAACCGACTTCTTTCGCCTATATAAGTCCATGTACCCTAAAAACCTTCGGGAACAGAATATATCGGGAGTTCCGCCGCCGCAAGCCTCTGTAGCCACCAAAAACCAATCGGGACCCTATTCCGGCACCATGCCGGAGAGGGGGATCCCTCGCCGGTGGCCATCTTCATCATCCCGGCACTCTCCATGACGAGGAGGGAGTAGTTCACCCTCGGGGCTAAGGGTATGTACTAGTAGCTATGTGTTTGATCTCTCTCTCTCTCTCTCGTGTTCTTGAGGTGGTACGATCTTGATGTATCGCGAGCTTTGCTATTATAGTTGGATCTTATGATGTTTCTCCCCCTCTACTCTCTTGTAATGGATTGAGTTTTCCCTTTGAAGTTATCTTATCGGATTGAGTCTCTTAGGATTTGAGAACACTTGATGTATGTCTTGCATGTGCTTATCTGTGGTGACAATGGGATATCACGTGATTCACTTGATGTATGTTTTGGTGATCAACTTGCGGGTTCCGTGACCTCGTGAACTTATGCATAGGGGTTGGCACACGGTTTTGTCTTGACTCTCCGGT